>NJDD01005373.1:44071-63454 GCA_002245505.1 Calephelis nemesis
TTAATAAATAAATAAATAAATAAATAAATAATTTTAATTCTCCTATTTACGCCTACTTGGAGGCTATTGTATTTTCAATGGGTATAAGAAAATCTAAAGATGGTGTCATACTTTGGATTTTCATGACATTACTGACAAAATGTTTATTACCCCATCTAAAACACATAGTACAGCAAGAATGCTATGACATTAGATCATAAAAAAATTAAAAATTTAATGCTATTGCATTCCACATGAAGATCCTGTTAAATACTCTTCGATTGTGGATATGGCGATGTTTAAATTCGATGGCGAAATTTACAGTACATTTTTTTGACAACACAACATAGGTATGTCACCTATGCACAATTTAATATGTTATAAAATTGAACACAACATTTCCACACTTCAAATTCAATGACACAATTGTAAAAATATCATTTTCTGCCTAGGTATATCTCACCTAGGCAGAAAATGATATTTTAAGGTCAATAATCAGAAAATCAAAATTTTGATTCGAGATTTTTATATAAAGAGATTATTATGATTGTCTTTATTCTTGTTAGTCAACTTTTGAATTTTTGTCTATTTGTTATTCAATTTTTTTATTCACGCATTCTAGAAAACATGCTCAACCAATATCAATCAGATTATGATTATTTAGAATGTATGTATATGTGAAACTTGTTTTTTCAGAATCATTTTTATTAGGTAGTTTTTTCTCCGTGTAGGTCCTAAGCTTCTTAGGATACATTGGAATTATACAGACTTATGATGTACTAAGTGCTAGCCTAGCTAGTAGTTCTTTAAAAGACAAGCGGTAATTTTGGTTTAGTCACTTACATCGTGCCTCACGAGGTCGGAGATAGGGTTTGCGACGACTCACCCGGATTGGTACCATCGTCTTGAGTATTCCTGCTCCATTGTTATGTCTGAATATAGTAGCCGATTGAAAAGTTTTCACTAGAGCAACCAGTCTCAGGTTGACAGTACACCATTAGTGTTTATAGTCGACAAACATTTCTTATCATCTAGAAGTCCGTTTTCTAGTTTCCAATGTCAAAAAATCATTATGTTGACACGGTAGTATTAACATTCGCAGTAAAGAAAGGAATTGGTTTTTCCTTTATGGGACTTAGTGTCTTCGGCTAGTCGTGGGTGCCCTGGTTGTGCCTCTGCATACTTCTTCGGGGATATGGGCGTGAAGATACTTTTTTTTTGTTTTTCCTATGATTAATCCGCATTTAAGTTTATAAAACTAAGACAAATTTATACTTTTTAGGAAAACCGCAGCCCAAATTCGAAGGCTAAGAGAATCTATTCAAGCTAAAGCTTTCCATATGAATAATCCGCCGGCCTTTTACGAAAAGCGAAAGATGATAATGAAGAATGTTTCCGCACAGAAAAAAACGGAAGAAGAAAGATTAGAACAAGAAAATCAGGTAAGTCTTGGATGGGTTAGTTTTGTCTCTTGGTTTATTTACTTGTTTAGAGAAAATACCAATTGGTTTTGATTTACAATGTCTTTTTAATTGTTTTAAGCAACACTTACTTGAGTAGGTTGGGTTCTACTGTGATGGGTATATCTGCTAGGGTAAACTCTAGTAAAGAGACTTCTAAGCTGAATCGTAGCATGTCAATAAGTAGATATATTTTAAAATACTTTGAAAGGTATTTTTATTTTAGTACCTACTTGCCCTGTGCTTGGGTTTAGTATCTACAAATTTTATAGAGGAAAGAAATCGTCCGAGAGAAGATTTACATCTGTAACTTTCGTCTCAAGTCGACATATAATCTCTGATCGAGCTTCTGAATTTTCAAATTCTGTGGCGAAATTTTTAATTCTTTACTTTTACCGATTACGCTGATAGTCCTATATATCCTATAAATACACACCATGAAATCATTTTGCTTTTTTGCTTTTCAATACTAAAAAAAATAATTGAGTGGTGATTTTTAAATGATTATTTTGTGTACGTTATTAGGATTATCTTAAAGATCTGAAATATTGTGAGCCCATCTTGTGCTATATACAGGGTTACTGGTTACTAATTCATAAACTAGTTCGGCATATGCGTTCGGCAGAATAATGCTAATTCCTGTGATAAAGTAGCAGTGTAATTCAACAACTCTCATCTCTTCATGTTTATAGACAAACTATCGAAATATTTAAATATGAATTCGGTTCAAATGAAACGGACACATCCTAGGCCTGCCATATATTAAAATTTTGGTGATATGGATAACTGTATGTTGTGTGGTGTACCCCGCAGCAGGCGTGGATGGAGGACCTGGAGGGCGACGGCGAGGTGCCCCGGTGCGGCGGGTGCGGGCGCACNNGCGCACACACACACCTGCCAGCCGCGCTCGCGGGCGCTAGCGCTCGCTCGCACCGCGCACGCCCGCGACCGGGACGCCAAGATACAGATACAGATACGGAAAGATTATCAGAAGGGACCCGCCGCTAAACAGTCCGATGACACAGGTACGCTTACGCTTCGTTATAAGGTAACGTACAAGCAGTTTCCTTAACTAATCGACCTCATGAACGTGACGTAACAAAATACATACCTTTGAAAATAGTATACCCGAGGACACTTTCGGTAAACTTTATATTTATACTTCTATACTAATATTATAAAGCTGAAGAGTTTGTTTGTTTGAACGCGCTAATCTCAGGAACTACTGGTCCGATTTGAAAAATCCTTTTAGTTTTAGATAGCCCATTTAACGAGGAAGGCTATAGGCTATATTCTACGCGGATGAAGTCGCGGGTGGAAGCTAGTCTAACAATAAAAACGTCATTAAGTTAATAACGCCCCTAATTTATAAAATCGCAGAAAATTTGGTACCGACATGTTTAACCACAAGCGTTCCTAGGTTAATGACGTCACTATTTTTACGGCGAACGAATTTTTAATCGGTTATGCTTGCTTAATTTTCATAACTGACAAGTGACCATCAATTACACCAAATATCTGGGTCAGTAAATGCAAAATTTCCAATAAGCAGATATATGATGGTAGCACTCTCGATGATTCAACATAGAGTCACCGCCCTACATCTTCAAATTATTCTAACGTATTCACACCAAAGTGAATATTTGAAATATTTGTTACAAAATAATATACATTTTCAGAGATCAAAGTTAAAACTGAAGAAGAACTACAACCAACACCTACTAATTCTTTGTTGAAGAATAGCCAAGAAAGCGATGAACCCGAGTTAGTTGAAGCCGAAATGAGCGTAATCGAAAGTAGTGTGAAACAAGTTGAAGAAGATGATACAGTTGTAAAAGATAAAGCAGACGAAAACAAATTCGTGAGCAGACTGCCATTTGCCTACCAAGCTGAAAAAAGCAACCTGCAAGCCTTAAAGCAAAAAATGCAACAAGATGTAGAGCTAGAAAAATTACAATGTAAAATATGTGATATAGAATGTAACTTTAATAAACAAGAACTATTAGATCATATGGCTGGCCATTATAAATGGTTGCGTTACGGTTGTAAATTGTGCAATTTCAAAAATTACTATTTTGAAAACCTACCTGAGCATATTAAGACGGTCCACAAGCTCAAAGGTGATACAGACTTTTATTTTAGTACAATAAAAGCTATCGACGGTCCCGAAGCATCAGATCTTTCAGAAAATGCTGAAGAGAGTAATGAAAGAAATGAACCAAGCCCTGAGTCAAGGCGACCTAGTAGATGTTCCAGCGATTCAAGTAGAATGTCAGATGACAGTTCGTCTAGTAGTACTCTTGTAGAAATTGGTTCAAGGAAACGTAAAGCTAATATAGTAAAAAATAATGCAAAAAGAAAGAAGGAATCATTAACTGTACTAAATGGTAAGCAGACTAGTGTAATTATAATTTTAAAGTTCTAATTATTATCAGATTTACTAGATGTTACAGTTTCGCAGCGATTCACCCGGATTGGTACCACTGCCTTACCTATTCTTGCCGCCATAACGTCATGACGTGTTCCGGTTTGGAGGGTAAGGTCGCCGTTAAATTTACTTTTGCTCAAGGTCTAACTTCCCGGCGTCAGGTTGGCAACGCACCATTACCACCTTCGGTGTCTCTAGGTAGCGTGAATTTCTTACCACCAGGAAATCCGTCTGCTTGTTTGCCTTCCAATACATAAAAGAAGATTGCTACAGTATGTGTGTTTATTTTTAAATAGCATGCATGTTAAATGTTTTTCAGTTATAAATATAGTTATGGTATTTATTGGTGATTAAAAAATAACATGAGTATTATAAGCACATGACTAAATTGAAGGGGATTTTTATGATATATGTTAATCACTAAGGAAACGCTTTCCTTTAATGATAAGTGCTGACTACAATATACCCATGCAAAGTTTACAGGCTACCTTAGACATCGAACTAAGATACTACAATAGGCTTTTGTTGCAGCAATAAAGCAGCAGATTCCTGGTGGGTCAAACCAAAACTGTACAGTTATAAATATGATTGGTCACTAAAAATATATATATATATAGTCCAAATTAACATTACACATTATTTCACAAATTGAAATTTAACATTAAAATCGTAATATTCTCTTTATTATTTTCAGAAGATGGTGACGATCAAAAAGAAGAACAACCACAAAACAAAGTCATTGAACATGACTCTTCATCTAACTCTAAAACATTTGAAGAAAATTCGTCTGACATGGACGACACTGATGAAAGGGTCTTGAAACGTCAAATCAAAGAAATCTCAACAGTTGCTATGCGAAGGCCTGTTCGTAAGAAAACAAAACCAAAAAATGAAGACTTCGAGTATGATTTATCGAATTTACTAAAAATGGAAGCTCAAGGATACCGAGATTCTCAAAACACAAGTAAAACTATTACTCAAAATAAAAAGAAAACAAATCAAGATATTTACAGTACTTATGATATAATTAATAAAGAATGTTGCGGTGCCTTAACAACAATGTCTCGTAAAACCATGGAAAATAATAGAGGTCTATTTAAAAATAACGATAAATTTCCTCCTTTAAGCTTTAGTGGCTCTAGAGATTCTCGTTTATCGAACATATTTGCGAGACCATTGTTACCTAAACCAGTTAGAATATCTCCAAAGAAAGATGAATCAACTGAAAGTAATACCCCTAGTCCTAGCAAAGAATCAAAGTCAACCGAGTCTAAAGTGCAATCTTCAGTACAAGAATTTATTAGCAAAAATTTAAACGATGAAGTGATTAAAAAGACCATCGATGAATATAAAAATAAGCTTGACATCAATAAAGTAAATGATGACACAAGTAAACAAACGACTAACGACACTTTAGATGACAAAAATAAGAAAGATGTACTCAAAAAAGATGTGCTTCTTAAAAAAGATGTAATAGTACCCCAAAAAGAGATTGTTGTGACTCAGAAAGATATTATCCCTCAAAAAAATATCACTCAAAAAGATATTGGTCCTCAAAAAGATGGTGTCCCTCAAAAAAGCAATATTGTCCCTCAAAATATCCCTGTTGTTGAAAAAGATAAATCAACTACATCAGATGTTGCAAATAAGCCTGTACTTCCTATAAACTTCCGCCAAGGCTTAGAAGTAATTCAAAATCCTTTGATTAAGAAAAATTTAACAGATTTCAGCAAAGCTGGAATGAAAACGAAAATTCTGGTGATAAAACCTATAAATAGAGGGAAAGAGGGGAAACAAACACTTAATGCACCGATTAAATTTCCAACAATTAAACTAAAGGAGCCAATTAAAACTATAGCTGCTATTGAAGATAAAAAAGCGGATCAAATTAAGGTTGTGCCAGTTCCTAAAATTGATTGTACAGTACCTCGAACTTTACCTAGTGTCAGTAATGTTAGTGTAAATGTAAATTCTGCTTCAGCGGCGAAATCAATAGAAGATGATAATGAAACAAATAATATTGAAATTAATAATATAAGTAGTAATGATAATAGTGTAGACGAACAAAAAAAGTTACAGCCTAATGAAATGTGCACTGATGTGGAAAAAAAAGTTAGTTGAAGGAGTTCTTAGAATTTAATTAATTAAGGAGTACACTTAAGTTCATATTTGTACAGTTCACTCAGCTTATTCTTAGATATTACCATAAATAAAAACTTGCAATTATGTGTTGTGGTATATATTTCCGACATCATGTAGGAAATCTCATCAATGTCCTGTGAAGTAATTGTCCGTGTGGGTCTAAGCCCTAGGGGTACAGGGTCTCATTGAAGAATGGCCTATATTATTTAATAAGGCCCAGGCCAATTCACTGAGAACGGGGTAGTCAATTAACTAACCAAATAATCTTAACATTCCACCACCGGCTTCAGATTGGCAACGCAACTTTGGTGTCTAATACCGATGTGTATGTTTCACCAAAAGAAAATCCTTGTTAACCTTCCTATTTTTTAAAAAACAAGTAACTACGAACCAGAATATACTCGTATAATTTCCAGATGCTAGGTCATAAGCAGCGTATTAGCCCGACGCTTATCGCTTGAATGAAACCTACGAAAAATATGCCAATATATTTTAGTTTTGACCTTTTAAGAATATAGGTAAACTGTCGATCCGCTAGTAAGGTAAGCAGGATTAGTTTTGTAACTAACGCCGTGACCATTTCTAGTTGGTTGAATTCACCTGGCCTTTCGCTAGTGACAAATTCACATGTTTATTGTTGAATAATACGTTTGCACGGTTGCCTTCCAATACTGAAGAAAAATCTATTTCACTTATAATTAAATCCGTTTTCACGTGTGTTACCACATTTTTGCACGTAGATAATTTATTTCATTGCTCTAATATAAATATATAAGTAATAATTAAATTCGAACTTAACTAATTTTTAAGAATTATGTCTTTTATTAAAATTAGGCTATATTAAGAATGAAATTGCGAAAACCAAGTCAGAATAATTAAAAAAAACATGTTCAAGATGGGAAGTTCCGCAAATCCATAGCTGTAGTGCAGCGTGTATTACGTAAGTAATTGAACTTTTTGGGAACATTCAATAATAAAAATGTTTATTGTATTAATAACTAGCTAGTAGCTATCTCGGCGAACTTCATTCCATTCAGTTTGTATGGGAAAAAATATTTTTTTTTCTCGTTTCCTCGCTCTTGTTTCTTATCTTTGAAATCTTCATTGGACTTGAACAAATAACTTAAAACCAAAATTAGCCAAATCGGTTCCGATTTCAGCCTTTCTTGAGTTTTAGCGAGACTAACGAAAAGCAATTGATTTTTAAATAAAGTTGTTCTTAGTTCTTACTACTACTACCAGAAGTTAATAATCTTAGACCGTTGATTGGAACCATTTTAGGCATACACACTGGCTGACAAAACTTGCAATTTACGTTGTCTAGCAATTTTATTATCAAATAGTAAGAACGACCCGTACGAATTAACCGTGCACCTCGCGCTATGACGTCATTTGTCATTCATTATATTTTTTTTATATGTTGGGTAAAATATTTGTTTTATAACGCATTCCAGCAGAGTGCACAATTGATTCGCACGAGTTGTAGCTATGTGCGCTCGCTCTATTTTCAAAATTTCGCGTCTTTCAAGGGCAGGAAACTCAAAAATGCTATTTTTTTACATGTTGGGTAAAATATTTGTTTGATAACGCATTCCAGCGGAGTGCACAATTGATTCGTACGAGTTGTAGCTATGTGCGCTCGCTCTATTTTCAAAATTTCGCGTTTTTCAAGGGCAGGAAACTCAAATTTGCTATTTTTTACATGTTGGGTAAAATATTTGTTTGATAACGCATTCCAGCGGAGTGCACAATTGATTCGTACGAGTTGTAGCTATGTGCGCTCGCTCTATTTTAAAAATTTCGCGTCTTTCAAGGGCAGGAAACTCAAATTAGCAATTTTTTTACAGGTACCTTTATATTAGGTATTAAATGGTTCCAATTAAATAAATATACCTACGTCATAAATATAAAGTTTTAATCAAAATACTTAGCGGCTAAGTAATCAATGGCAACTTTGAGTTATAAATATTTGAAGTACCTACATTGTTCTGAAGTTATGTAAATTTTTTAACAAAATGTTTCCTTAAAAATAAATCAAAGGTACTACTTACTTATAATCAAGTTTTCATTGGCATTTGAAAAATAAATTCCTCGACTGGGTATTTAAAATTGTTTTAGACTATGACTGAAAACTCAGTGTGGCTCTAGTTTACATGTCAGGGTTTATTATTTCAAGCAGTATTAATTTATTACCATTTAGAAATCCATCTGATATTTCTCTTTTCGATATCTTGAAACTGAAATTATTAATAAGTTGATGAAATGATTTTCAATATTCCACTTCACCTGTACAACCTACATGGCACAGCTGCAGGATATGCATCATGTGACAACCAACTGAAGGCATATTATTTCAAACCAATTAGTATAGGCTAATGCTAGCGACATTTTTAAAAACGAAACTTTTTTTATGTTTTAAATATCAGTAAGGTAGAATTATAAAAGAAAAGTTAAAAGAAAACCAAACTTTAAATATTACTAAGTTTATTTATGAACCATTATTACAACATTATTAGACATTTCTTACAAGTCAATTACGCGTTCTTTGCTAGAGTTTCTGCTTTTGCTACAACTTCTTCGATAGGACCAACCATGTAAAATGCTACTTCTGGGAGATGATCGTATTCACCTTGCAGGATCTTTGAGAATCCCTTGATGGTCTCCTCAAGAGGTACTAATTTTCCAGCATGACCAGTAAATACCTCAGCTACTTGGAAGGGTTGTGAGAGGAACCTTTGGATTTTACGTGCACGGGCTACAGTCAGCTTATCTTCCTCAGACAATTCATCCATACCTAGGATAGCAATAATATCCTGAAGTGATTTGTAGTCTTGTAAAATCTTTTGTACACCACGAGCAACATTGTAGTGTTCAGCCCCAATAATGTTAGGGTCCATGATACGGGAGGTGGAGTCAAGAGGGTCCACAGCTGGGTAGATACCCAACTCAGCAATAGCACGCGATAACACAGTGGTGGCGTCCAAGTGAGCAAAGGTTGTTGCAGGGGCAGGATCTGTCAAATCATCAGCAGGCACATAAATAGCTTGCACAGAGGTAATGGAACCTTTTTTGGTGGTGGTAATACGTTCCTGCATAGTACCCATGTCAGTGGCCAAAGTTGGTTGGTAGCCTACAGCAGATGGGATACGACCCAGCAAGGCTGATACTTCTGAACCAGCTTGGGTGAAACGGAAAATGTTGTCAATGAAAAGCAGCACATCTTGTCCTTCTTGGTCACGGAAATATTCAGCAACTGTCAATCCAGTGAGAGCTACACGGGCACGGGCACCAGGGGGCTCATTCATCTGACCATACACTAGAGCTACCTTGGAAGTCTTGTCCTTCAGAGAAATTACACCAGACTCAATCATTTCATGATACAAGTCATTACCTTCACGAGTGCGCTCTCCTACTCCAGCAAATACTGAGTAACCACCATGAGCCTTAGCAACATTGTTAATCAGTTCCATGATAAGTACAGTTTTACCTACACCTGCACCACCAAACAGACCGATTTTACCACCCTTGGCGTAGGGAGCCAGTAGATCAACGACTTTGATACCGGTTACCAGAATTTCTTGTTGTACTGACATGTCGACAAATTCAGGAGCTTCAGCATGGATAGCTGCTGTTTTGTCGGTAGGGATTGGGCCGCGCTCGTCGATGGGCTCACCAATTACGTTGATGATACGGCCGAGAGTTTCTGCTCCAACGGGAATACGGATGGGGGATCCCGAGTCGAGTACGGGTTGTCCTCGGACCAAACCTTCAGTACCGTCCATGGCAATCGTTCGTACGGTGTTCTCACCCAAATGTTGAGCGACTTCCAATACCAATCGTGGTTGGCGGTTTTGTACTTCGAGGGCATTTAGAATGGGAGGTAGATTATCTTCGAACTGTACGTCCACAACGGCACCGATGACTGCCACTACCTTACCTTGCCCTTTGCCTGCTGCCTTCGCCGCATAATCTCTTCTGTTTCCAGCTGATACAGCTACGATCTTTCCACATTCCGATAAAGCTTTTTCAGCTACGGCTTTGGCAGCTAAAAAGCCGCTCCCTACTTTACTCACGGCCCCTAACATTTTTAGTAAATTCGACAAGACGGACACGAGAAAATAGGGGCCTGCAAAGTAAAATTATGTAACCTCAAACTCTTTGATAACTTTTATGTTTTTTTCAACTAGCAACACTGAACATTTTTAAACAAAAATAATATTGTTTTTGAAACACATACCTTACCTGATCATTTACATTTTATTCTTTTTTCCTAATATGAAACAATAAAATAAAGCTTGTTTCTAAGTGTACCTACATTTTCATATTAAGTAATGTTAACAATTTTTTTGTCGTAATTACCTATAAATTTTATGATTTCAATACCGAATCGATCAAATACTTAGATAAAAGTAGGTATACTATTTAAATATAATAATTTATTATAATATATTAAAGTAATACAAGTTACTAATTGCTTCATTTCTTTTCCTCATATTAGCCGACATAAATGTTTAGGTACTTGTAAATAAAAAGTTCAGTAAAATTTAACTATAATTATTTCATTACTACGTCGTGATTTCATAATTTTTTATTTGACAGATTAGCTAATGATTTCGAGACGGCCTATCACGAAAATCCACTAATAGTTTTAAGTTAAACTCTATACATTTTCATCAGCGGTGTTACCTGTGACGATCACTATATTACTTTGTGATACTGAAGAACTTTAGCTTCTTCAAATATTAACCTACTTTTCTCAAACAAGAATCATCAAAATTAGTCCATTATTGGGTGGGTCATCGAGTAACTATAATGCAAAAAAAGTTGTGTATTTTTTATGCTCTTCTTCAAATCCACTAATTGAATTTATAAATTATTTTTGATAGTGTTTTTCATTGTAGTGGTAAATTTTATTTACTCAGTTTACTCATTTACTCAGTTTATTTTAATTTTTTAATAGATCACTTAATATATTTTTAGTTAACGATAGGAGTTAACATTGGAAAATAAACAGTATGTTGGAACTCCCTACACAAAAGTAATGTTATGTATATAATTATTAACGTACTACTCCAAAGCCACTCATACGATTGCTTCGCTGAAAAACTTTGTTATCATACTCGTATAATGGTGAATGACGGAATGTTGGATTCATACAAGGATCTATTGGTTCGTCGCGAGGTCTCAGTTCGGGGCAAACAACTGGTATAATCAGCTGTAACAACAGTAAACAATTATTTATTAGTATATAACGTAGAACGTACTTTAGTCAATAAAATAACTTTGATCTAAAATAAAAGCTTAAGCACTGATAGTAGAGAGTTCTGTCAGAAAACCGCAGGGACTTTAAAATTGCGTTGGTATTATTGATTTTTTAGGTAAAATTGAATTGTCAATGCATTATTTTAGGTGTGAACAGTGCAAAAATACTAGCATCAACAGCAAGAAGAAGGAATAGAAGTAGGTACCAGGGGGTCTACCATGAACGCTTAAAGCAGTATTATTTCCATCTTGCTAAATGTCTGCTTTTATTAGCAACTTTATGGTTTACGTCATAAGGTTGTCTTTCTCGACTGACAATTAGTATTGTTAAAATAGTACTGTTTTAAGAGCTTATGGTAACCCCCCTGGGGCCCTACCATGAACGCCTATAGCAGTATTATTTCCATCTTGCTAAATGTCTGCATTTATAAGCAACTTTATGGTTTACGTCATAAGGTTGTCTTTCTCGACTGACAATTAGTATTGTTGAAATCTCAGCCCCAGATTTTTTTATGTCAGCTGATATTGACAAATGTCGAATGACAGATAACACTTGACAATTAACCACCTTACCAATTTTTTATGGAATATAGAAAATAACAATAGTTTTGGTGTAATTGAGCTTTTATTCAAAGTGCAATTACTAATTATTACTTTTTATTTGGTAAAAATAACTAATAAGAGAAACATAGTACCAAAAAATCACGTTTAAAAGTATTTTTTATGTCTAGACATACTAGTAAATAATTTGAAATGTTTCGAAGCGTATTGCAAAAGGTAACCATAGCAAGATATATAAAATATCTAGTAAATAAGATTAACGGGATCTATGAATTAAATAAAAATGTATTTTAGGCTACCTTGCGTCCTGGGATATTGTTCAATAAAATTGATTATGCAAGACCAATTTACGTCACTCTAGGAATAAGAAAATCGCATATTAGGGAACAAGGAACAGTGGCTATAGAAGAAAGTTATGTTAAAAAGTTCATGAAAGCTGTGGGATGGATGGATCAAACGAGAACAGTAAGTGTGATTGTATATTATTTTTACACTATCTCCCTAAAGAAAGCTTAATTATGTAGAGATGAGAAAGACAGGTGACAGTTATCTGTCCAATCTTTAAGATTCCATTTGAGATTTTTTTATAAATAAAGTAAAAATTAAGTGTTAGTCTTACTTGACTCTTAAATGCATACTTACATAATATTTTGTAATGGCAAAATAGTATGTACAATTTAAATAAGTATAGTTAAATACTGTATCTGCTTACCAAAAATTACAGTACTTCTGCTGTAAATATTGTTCTTGCAGAGTACATGATGTAGGATAGAACTAGTATTAAAGTATAGTTAGAGTAGTAACTGGCATGCTTTTTTTCATTGAACTCGGACCATCTCATTTACAAAAATATACTTAAAGTACTCAAAGGTGTTCTAATTTGATATTATACTCCCTAATACAGTGTAATAAAGATTATTTGAACTTAAACATTGGACTACTTAGGACTTTGTTTATTAATAAGGCAGCAAGAGTTATCAGTTTTATTTCAGTTGTCTGCATGTTCATGAATAGTATTTTTTATTCATATTAAACTCAATAACATATTTTATAGGCATATATTAAATTCTATTTGAAATCATATTATAATATTTTTTGTTTGGTTTATTATAGCGTCTGAAACTGACTGGATACTTCCTTTATGAAAGTGTGCCAGAAAAAGTTGAATTTGAACAATGGTTTAAGGAATTAGAGCTTCCTGATACATTTGCATCATGGTTTATAGTGACAGAGTTGCATGTTTGGCTTCTAATGGTACGCTATATGGCAGAAGATGTTACCTCTACAACAAACAACATGTCAAGCAAGTATGTTAAAGGAGATGGACATTTTGTAAGAAACTGCATTATAGAAGCTCTTTGGGCAGATGTAGCAAATAGAATAAAATTATTAGAGGTAAATATAATAAACCGTTTACAGACTTTGAATTTAAAACCTAACCAATCTTTATCTAAAAAAAATTAGATATAGATTGGTTAGGTTCCAAACTATTTTGCACGGTATTTGTGCGAAAGTGGGTATAAAGAAAATCTGCTGTAAGATAACTGGAAAATAACAAATAAGTCATTTCAGCTGTAGAGAGATAAATACCTCAATAAAACTGCCAAAGCAACTTGATTTTTTTTTTATTTCAATATATATCAGTACAAACAAAGTTATAGGTTGGTTCAGCTAGATAATATTAAGGAGATTATTTTTATCTTAATATTTTCAGGGTGCAAATCCAACCATAGCCAGAAAGCAGGTGTCAGAATTATCTCAACAGTTCCAAGCTGCTTTAGTAGCATATGATGAAGGTATAGATGAAGATAAAGTATTAGCAGCAGCCATTTGGAGGAGGTTTTATTCATTATCAAGTGACACCAAAGTAGAGCATGTTGAACGGATAGTACATTTTATTAGACATCAAGTATGTATTCAAACATTATTTGCTTTACTTGTATTACTTTAATACTTGTTAATAATCCTATTTGTATTACTTTTTCTTAATTTATTTTCTAATATACTGTTGTGATACAAGTCCAATAATATCAAATTAGTAGACTAGGGCAACACATATGATAGTCATCATTTCAAAATTATATCTTTTATTCTTCAAAGAAAGAACTTCCAATAATAACAAATTTGTAGACTAGGGTATCACATGTGGTTATTAACATTAAAAATTATATCTTTTATTCTTCAAACAGAGAACTTTAAAATGTCTTCTGTATTTTAAGCCTCTGTTAATGAAATAATGGCCAAGTCAGTTTCAGGAGAAGCACACTAATAAACTTTATATATTTGTATTTTGCACAAAGATATCTTTATTTCTGGGTGTTGGTATTTATAATCTATTTAATATATGATTTATTTTGGTATTTGTATACAAGCAATGCATACAAAAATAAATGCATTAATGTCCATGCTACAAACACGATATTTACAATATATTTTTATTGCATGTGTTGGGATTTGGTCCATAAATAGTAACAAAATCATTGAAATATTTGATAGCATAATTTAATAACAATAATTTTTTTTCAGATGTCTGTTCTTGATAAGATCCCTAGTCAAGACTTAAAATGGAAACCTCCAATACAATGGCTAAGCATAGTTGATCATTAGTGATAATTAGTTATTAAGATTATTTAATAAAAAAATAAATACAGTCTCAGCCTTCTTCTTTATTCTCCACAACTTGATGAATGTCGCCTACTTTGCGTCAAGAGGTCTTATTGGCTCTACTACCAATCCAGCTCCTCTAGGAAACCCAAAAACTACTTGACGTTGCTGAAGGCCTCGGGTGGTGAAATTTGACCCAGTATTTTGTAACACCCTTGCATTTGATGATGATGTGGGCGGCAGTTTCGTCTGTATCCATACAGACTCCGCTGGTTAGCTAGCTATCCCTGTATTAAAAGGGCCATGTCCTGGCGTCTCTGGTAGAAAAGCCCGGTGAAGTTGTAAAAACCGCAAGGTCGGTAACATATTGGTCATTTTCAAAAAAAAGTCTGGCGGATCTGGTGGAGGTGAAGCGGAGCTTAAGTAAAATGCGAGGTAATTGCAAGTCTACTTTTGCAAGGACTTTTTGTTTGCCTACATTCCTTGATTTGGCCAGAGTGTGTTGTGTGGGTAAATTGGTACAAACTGTATTTAGATTAGCTTTTTCTCAAATCCAGATCTAGACTAGAAATACAGTTCTTTGTTAACTTTTCACCAAAAATATAATACGCAGCGCGATGTGCGTCTATAAAATAATGACTGGGAATATTGAGACTGAATGTTACAGTTTTTGTTTCAAAAGGACTATTAGGTGGTAGAGTTTTGCACTGACTCGCTCGGACCACCGCTTTTCTATTCCTGCACCATAACATTAGTGCTTGCCGCTGTCGTGTTTCGGTTGGGAGGATAAGGTAATGGGCATACTTACTTTTGCTCGAGGCCTAACATTTCGGCCCCAGATGCTACGTACCATTACCACCTTTGATGTTTCTAGGCGGCGTAAATTTCTTACCATAAGCAAATCCGCCTGCTTCTTTGGCCCTCGGCCTTCGACATTAACTATGATTTTTTACATATTGATGCGAGGTAGCCTTTAATTACTTCTTGTTCTCAGGAAAATATTTTTACTCGCTTAATGAGATAATACAAAATAAAACAACAAGAATCTTGGCAAGCTTAAACTTTGTAGATCAAAAATCAGCAAGCAGCCATTTTATTTAATTACTTTAAAAAATTTTATGAAAAAAATAAACTACGAAGTTCGTCGCATTTTTGCCTCTCCCACAGCACTGTTACCACAGTTTTACACAAATTATCGATCTTGCAGTTATCATTACAATATGGCCACCTAGTATCACTTAATTTAGAATAGAAGGCTGAATAAAAGTCCAATAAATATCTTTCATAAGTAACCATTCTGTGGACCAAATCGTCCATTGACGATGCAGATAAATCTTGAAGACCGAAACTATTTTTGATATCGTATAATTGGAACCAATGTGGTCTACGATGTGGTGTCAGATTAGCTTCGGTCAAGTTGTAGATGTAGTTAACGATGTTAAGTGGTTCCTGGAAATTTATGACATAATTTAGTTATATTAAAACAATCTCTACTGGTATAGTGCTGCGTAGTAACTTGCCAGGTCGGTGGAGATCCACCTCACATATTCCTGCCGCCATAATATCTCTCATGTTCCGGTTTCAAGGGTAGGGTAGCCGGTAGACTAACACAGTAAGCCTAACATATTGGCCACAGAACAGCGACCACCTATACAGATGTCGCTTATTATCGGGAGGCTCGATAGGAGGCTCGATTGCCTGGGTCAAAGTGGGTCACCTGACGGAAAGTGATCACCACTGCCCATGAACATCCGCCACACCAGAGTATCACAGATGCCTTGTCGACGTTCAAGGAATGAGTACACTCTTTTCTTGAAGGTTCCTAAGTCATAATCATTTGGTAATACCGCCCTTGGTAACTGGTTCCACAAAGGTGTTGTGCGGGGTAAGAAATGTCTTCGGAATCGCACAGTTGTAGATCGCCACGCATAAAGATGATAAACATGATACTTTAAACTCTGACGCGATGACCGAATTCACCGGCGTCTGACATAAAAATAAATCAATACCTGGTACCGACTCGGTGATAATTCAAAAATTGCACTTTTAATATTGCAAAATGGAACTGTACCTATACAGCATCGTAGACAATATCTGATAATATATATATTTTTTTATTAATCAAACCCTTCATTCGTCACCTAAATCAAGCTTTAAAAGAATATTTAATCCGCCAACTTTAGTAGCACGTCATTTTAGATTTAATAATTGACCAATTCGTTGGCCGAGAGTTTACCGTACCGCCGCACATCAACCGCCGCGGGCGCGGCCGAAAAACTCTCCGTGAGTTCTTAGGCTGAGCCTTGCAAACTATCGGACGTAAGACGTGGACGTGACCTTAGCGTCCGCACGTCAAAAACATCTGGCGAGCTGATGTTCAGGTCAGCTGAAAGCGTCCACGGAAGGTATGTAGGTATGGTATGTATGTTTCCAGTTAAATAGCCACCAATTTGGTTTTTTGTCGGTGCATCACATTTTAGCATCATATAATGAGTTGTAAAAATGAACTTACGAATGTGCTGGGATCGAAGGTGCCAATTTTATAATTGAGGTTGTAGTTGGCATATGACGTGCCACTGCCAGCGCCCCATGCCATGTTGATGGGCGTACCATCGTCACTGTAGAATATCTTGAACTCGTCCGAATGGGTATGACCAGTAAATTCTGCTGCTATCGTCGAAGAAAATCTTAAACAAGTGTCAAGTTGTAGGTACAAAGATATTGAAAATATTAAAAAAATGTTTTTCACTTGGCACACACTTATTTAATACTAGCTGTTTTATACTATACTACTATACTAGCTTACTATATACTAGCTTCGTTAGCTTAGAAAAGTTTTTTCTTGCGGCTTCGTTGGCGTAGAATAGTTTCGATTTTCACACAAAATTACTTCCCTGTTATAGTCCTTTATTTTTTTTTAAAAATTGGCCTATTGTTGATTTCGAGTGTTTAACAAGGTACATGTAAAATGCATGTCAGATTTCAACGAAATTGATTTAGCGGTTTGTCCGTAGAAGCGTGACAGAGAGACAGACTTTCATTAGGAAACAAAATGTTTTAACCGACTTCCAAAAGGGGGGAGGTTTTATGTTTAACTCCTATATTATATGGAAGTATGCTAATCGATTTCTTCGTCATTTTTAAAAGTTCTTAGAATAAAAAATATTTGAGAGGGATTACTTCCAAGGTGGGCCCATTTTCACCAGGTCCAAATCTGGGATGATATGCTTAATAAAATTGAAGTCAGTTTTTACAGTTTACTGATCTTAAGTTATACATTTTAATTACCTATTCACAATTCTATTATACTCTCTGGTCCACGTTCTGGTGAAGTCATGTACTCCTGGTGGTATGTGGCTCAGTATGTGTACTTTCTCTCCAGCTAGTTCAGCTTTATATAATTCCTGTACCAACCAATCAAGATGGCGTTTAGCGTCTAAAGGATCGTACGTCACCCACCTATAAAGTTGTAATCAACAATAAATAATGTTTACATCTTTTTAATAAACTTTTTTTAAAACGAAAAATAAGTAAGTATATTCACGCCTGTATCCCCGAAGAGACAGAGAGTGACAAACCACAACGCACGATTAGTTAAAAGTACTGCGTAAGATCCAATCACGAGCAAACATTGTTTTTATTAGAAAGTTGAAAAAACATATTTTTAATTGCCTGACCTGGAAATCGCACCCGTGACCACATGTAGCCAACATCAGACCAGAGAGATAACTACGCAACCGCAAAGTACGCTTATACGCGTACTAGCGGTCGCCCATTGGTCGAAAGTCGAACATAATAAATTTCAATATCTTGTTGATAAAAACGCCATCCTTATTTATTAAGACCAACTACTTTGTTTCCAATCTTTTTTGTGCGCCATCTGTGATCTTTAATCGTTATCATCAATATATTTGTTTGTGTGTGTCAAATGCATGGTAGTGTGGGTAATGTTTTATTTATTAATTTTAATGTACTTGTCGGCGCAACCACATTAGTTCCTCTGAAAAACTAGAATAATTAAGTTAAATGATTTGATGATGTCCAGAAAATTAGTTTATAAACCATCAGTTGATTACTTTGAGTTTATTGCGATGTGAAATTAAGGTTATCATTGTTATCTCAATACTTAGCCTAACGGTAAGTACGGCCGCATTGGAAGCGATAAGGCATTCACGATTCACAAGTCGATGGCCGCACGTCGTTATGCTGCCCGCTAAATAAACGGAGTGTAAAATTGCTTGTGAAGTTTTTTTGTTTGAGAAGACCCAAAATGAGTCATCACCATGCGAACAACAACTGTGGCGTCAGAAATGATGACATCACACTTTTTAAAAACACCACGGACGTTCCTAATCCGTCATACTTTATAAGCATTATTATTGAAAAATATTAGCGTTCTTCACCTCTCCTACACATAAACTATAAGTCTGCCAAATTTTATGCTCCTGCGTTAGCGCAATTTTTGTAAAAAGGGGTCCAAAGTTTTGGCATCACGTATCAATTTAAAGATAACTTATAGCAGCAGCTTACCAATTCCAGCGATAAGCAACGTTATTATTTATTGATATGACTCGTAGACCAGGTCTGATCAGCATTGAATACTCGCCGCGGTCACGAACAGTTTCTTTGGCCTCTTCAGTTAAGTAGAAACTCCATTTTTTTGCTAAAGCCTCGTACAACCAAGTTGTATTTAAATACTCTCCAACCACGTAACTTGGTGCAAATCTGTGAATGTTTTTAAAAATTGGAATAATTATTTTTTAGAAATTCGAGAACAGTTGAATATTACCTACTTAGGACGTTATCTTATAATTACCTCTACGAGGGTCAAACTGAAAGTTCTTAGAAAATCAAAAACTAAGCATTCTAGCAAGTTATTAGTTTTATTATAACTTTTCAAAATAGCGTCCATTTACATCAGTACATCGCTGCATTCGATGGAACCAT
>NJDD01005373.1:64022-118933 GCA_002245505.1 Calephelis nemesis
TTTATGTATTAAACTAACACACTGTAAAAGTAATATATGTTATTTGCAGTTAAAAAAATATTTTTTTTCTTTATTACAATATTTATGGCAAGACTAGGTATATATAGCTACATGCATACAAAATTTACTCAAAATCTGTTTAGTTGTTTAGCCATGAAAGAACAGATAGACTTTTACATTTATAATATTAGTATGGATTCACAAATTGCATTATCATATTATTTGTAAAAGAATGTTACGAAGCGATTATGTTACTAGCATGGATGGATCTCTAGCATTTGAAACATTAATAACGTTATTGCTACTTTATCCGAAACACAGATAACAGATAAATTAGGAAAGTGTTTATGATGCCATTTTCCACCAAAAATGGGCACAAACTACACTTATTTTAGATGCATTCTATCTTTCAAAATGAAATGAAAACAAAAAAGATAGAACGTAGACGTGTCAGATTAGACGTCCAGATATGTTACATTATGTCGTTTTCCCTCGTGTTATTTTTTTTTATTATAGGTTACCAAGAAGACCACTGGTGACAAAGTCGCCTTATTTATTTCTGCCGACAAAGGAATCCTCCATCCGGAGGTTAGGCTAGCCGGTAGACTAGCACAATATGTTAGAAGTTCTGAAACTTCTTCGACTTACACTGAATGAATGAAATGAAACATGTTTTATTATAAATTTAGTATTTTAGAAATCGTATTAAAAATTAGTTGCCCCACAAATTCTGGACAGAATATTTTTATTTACGAAAAAAAACTAATTGCTTACCATCAGGAAATCTGCTGCTTGTTTGCTTCCAATATCATAAGAAAAACTTACTGATTCGTTGGTTGTGACTCGTGGTTGCCAATGACAGGTAATATTAAAACGTCATCTCCAAAAGTGTTTCTCATCTTATTAATAACATGCAAGTTGACATCGTTGATCATTTCGTAAGTGGTCTCCCAGACATGGTGATCAATACTATCACCTAGGTAGTAGACGATGTCTATGTCCTAAAATAGACTGAGTTTTTACGATATTTAGCAAAGTAGGAACTAAATAAGGTAACATTGATTCTAAGTAAAAGCACTCAATAAGGTGTCATCTCATACAGTATACTGATATAGATATAGATTTTATTTAAAGGGGCTGAAACCTAGTCCAAATGTTAAATGTTAAATCCTTGTATCATAATTACTGCCTCCATTTTGACTCTGTCATGTACCGGTCCGGAGTGTAGGGTAGTTACGGTTGTCTCTTAACATTAGGAGACCCGTACGCTTGCTCTCTGACCTATCACAGAAAAAACACTCCCATTTTTAACTGACTTCGAAAAAAGAGCAGGATATATTTTTTACGTATGTTAATCTATTTCTTAGTCATTTCTGAACTGATTTAAAAAAATCTTCTATTATTTGTCCCCTTACCTAGCCTGGATCTGATGTGGAATCCCAGGTCAATTGAGGAAAATACTTAATTTTGTGTACTTAGATTGTTTTACTGTGCTTATATTATTATCTCTAAGCCCTTACCATCAGTTTATGGCTTGTCAAGTTTACTTTACTCGCTAACTACCGTCTCTGTAAATTATTTGAATGAAAACTTTGAACAGTGCCTCTATTGGCAACTAAGAGAAACACATTTTTAGACCAAAAATGTCATAGATTTCAACACGAATGGTCACTCATGGTAATGGCTGTCAATTGGTAAAGTGCGTCTATTTTTTACCATCGAGAAATTAGTCTGGTTATTTGTTTTTCAATATACCTAAGTACTTTGAGACATTCCTACTACAAAAATCTTACCCTATGAGCAGACGCCATTCTTTCAATAAGATCGTCATATGCCCAGACAGGAGAATCACAATCCCTATAATCTCCCCAATATCCCGCTGGCGGTGAATTAGTAGCAGCTACAGATTCTAACTGGACCCTTTTAACAGTTTTCAAAACATCCAAATCCAGCATGACTTCATCATTTATTTCGACGACGCTGCGCAGTTTATCCATTTCGTCCATATGTGTCTCGTAGGAATACTGGCGTGGTGTTTGTCCTTTTCTACAGCACGTTGGTTCATCACAATCTGCTACCCCATATGGTTCATAATATGGATCAATGTGAGCGTCGGTAACTAGTGCAATCGTTAGAGGTTTTGAATTTGTGTTTGAAACCTGAAAATGTTATACTTCTGATTTGGAAAACATCTTACTTCGCGCCTTTCTACCTGAATCGAATACCTCAATACCCCGTTACTGCTTGTCCAATTTTAACAACACTAAGATGAGATTTTAATTGGAACCCTTAAAAGATGTACTCGTATTTTATAAAAATAGAACATCGGGATTAGAATTCAACGGGACGGACCATGTTGGGTCGGGCGCATCGCATTGCAAAGCACACTGAGGCGGACCGGAACGTGTCGCTTCAGCGAATTTCTGTTACTCAGAGCCAAAACAGTGAGGCGACTCGACCTTCAAATCGTCAAGTATGGAAAGTGGCGCCTCTGGCAGTTGTCATACGAAACTTAAGCGTTAAAATGTCATTAGTTCTCTAACTACCTACAACATTATTGTATATCACGTGCTTCGCGGAATTATTGCGCTACGATGCGCCCAGTCCAGGCCCGTCCAAATGGGCGCTATCCTTAATACGGTAAATAAATAACGCTAGCGCGTGTGTAAAAAATTGTGTAGGTACTCACGGTAGAATTGGCTCTAATTGACGTCTAATACCTAAGTGTGAATCTAGGATTTTATTGACCATATAGAACACAAGCACGTGACAATATTTTGCCTACCTCCAGGTTTCCAACATCTTCACGAGGTTCAGGTAACTCAACTGACCACTCGAATATCACTCGAACACGGTAGAATTGGCTCTAATTGACGTCTAATACCTAAGTGTGAATCAAGGATTTTATTGACCATATAGAACACAAGCACGTGACAATATTTTGCCTACCTCCAGGTTTCCAACATCTTCACGAGGTTCAGGTAACTCAACTGACCACTCGAATCTCGAATCGTCGATGACGCATACATTAGGATTACCGACAGTTTGTAAAATTAGACCACATATAGTCCGTTCCGACGCTTCAGGGGTCTTCCTTATTATGAAATTAATAATTGGCTGAAATGAATAAATTTTAAACAATTTATTAAAAAAAAATCAGTGCTTGCCGTTGACGTGTTCCGGCTCGGAGGGTTGGAAATATTGAATATTGGAAGGCAAACGGGCAGACGGATTTTCTGATGGTAAGAAATTCATGCCGCCTAGATACACCAAAGGTGGAAATGGTGCGTTGCCAACCTGAGGCCGGGATGTTAGGCCCCGAGTAAAAATAAGTTTACCGGATACCTTACCCTCCAAACCGGAACACGTCATGAGGTTATGGCGACAGGAATAGGTACGGCGGTGGTACCAATCCGGATGAGTCGCTGCGAAACTCTACCGCCTACTCAGATGTCACGGTGCTAGTGACGGTAAGCATATGCTCGCCTTTTAAGAGCTGCCTGGCAGGAAGGCAGATAGTCTATTCTGCAAAGGAGGCCGGACCAACACGGGGAAAAATGTCAAATAACGTTAAAACCCTGGCCCTTTATTAGCTTTTTTTATATTTTTTATGGAACCAAGCAGCGACAAAACACACGTGCTAACGATAGTAAGAGAAAATCTTGGCATATATAGACCATACAATAGATATTATTTACAGGTTCGTAGGTGTCTTGTGTCTGGGTGTCATACCTAAAGTAAAAGCACAAGAACCCTTCAGACCTGACCGCGACGTTGCCAAACACTATCATTGGGGTGACAGGAATAGGTATGGCGGTTGATTCCTACTCGGGCTAGTTGCTGCACAGCACTATGCAACCAGTGATGTTGTCGGTAATGACCTATTTAACCTGGACCTACCCTTTAATGCTGCTGAGATCATAAATATAGAGCTTGCATCCTGTAATATATTTATATCTGGAACAATGTCAAAATACTCACCAAGTTTAACTCTACTGCTCCACGACATATCTTTGGAGATACAATTGAAAGAGATACACATATTACGTTGACTGCCTCAATTATATCTTCATCACTGTATGGATCTTTTAGAAGTTCAAATAAACCACCAAATATACTTCGACATAAAAGGCAATTCAAACTCTGAAATTCAAGAAAAAAAAAACATTATGATTTTTACAACTACCTATTGCTAAAACTAACTAAAGAAAATACTGTGTAACACTGTACAAAATTGTAGCGATACATTTCTCACATAGAGTTAAAAGAATTTACTCTTCCTATGTTAGCATCCTAGCCCTGCTGGCATGTGGCCTGACATTCTTAGAGACATAAGTACCTACACAAAAACACACCACTGCTTCGGCTTATAGGTAGGTAGGTAGGATAAGCAACATTTAAATGGTTTTGCTGCTATCGTTCGGTCGCCATCCTCCTCGTCTGTTATTGACCAGATTGTACAGCGTAAACATAATTTTATCGAGGTGTGATGAAAGACATTTTTTTAATAGTTAATATCTTGGTTCCTTAGTAGTAGCTTCAAAGGATAAATATCCATCCGGATTGATATGTTTTGACTGTCGTCAAAAAACTAACGTTTTGGTTCAAGAAGTCTGCAAGCTAAAGTTACAATAGAATGGTCACATTGTAAGACGCACAAAACGCACAGATAACTGCTGGAGTAAGAGTTTCATTGAACTAGTGGTTTGTTGATAAGAACGCCATCTTCTTTTCTCAAGATCAACTATATACTTTGTTGCCAAACGTTATAATCAAAATATTTGTTTGTGTGTGTCAAATGCATGGTAGTGTGGATAATGTTTTATTTATTGATTTAATGTACTTTTATAAGCATTATTATTGAAAAATATTAGCGTTCTGCACTTCTCCTACACGTAAACTATAAGTGTGGCAAATTTTATGCTCCTGCGTCCACGTAATTTTCGTAAAAAGGGGTTTGGCATCTCGGATTAATATATAGATGAAAACTTATCAAATGTAGTGCCGATCAGGTGAAGTGTCCGACTTTAAGACCGATTCCTGTAAAGGTTAATGAACGCTTATGGGCTTATGGTGAACTTATTATTACAATTGACTTCAACTCTCCAATAGAAAATGAAGAAGGGAAGTATATAAATTAATATAAGAAGTTGCTTAGGAATGCTTTCTTAGAGGACACTCATGTTATATAATTTAGGACATAATATTGATTTAAGTAGAATTGCATTTCTTAGCAAATCTATACATATAATAAATCTGTAGAAGGGTCAAATCTGTAGGTACGAGTACATTGAAAATATTGAAAAAATAAATAGCAGGGTGTGTTACTGGATCGATACCAAACCCAAATATGTGATTAAAAAAATTTTGTCTGTCTGTCTATATGTTCAGGCATCACGTGAAAACTAACGGTTCGATTTCGATGAAACTTGGTATAATTATACCTTATTATCCTGGGCATAAAATGGGATAATTTATATCCTGGAAGAATACGTAGAAAAAAAATCTTAATTTTTCAGTTTTATCACGCGAAGACCGACATTCGCGCGGACGGAGTCGCGGGCGGAAGCTAGTCAAACAATAAATGTTTAAGTTCATTCAAGCTGTAGGTTTGTCTAAAATTGTGTAAAGGAAAGAGCTAGTAAGTTTGTATGTTCCGCTCATAAGTAGGCCATACTGCCAAAGTAGGTAAGTATATTATATACAATACAGCCAGACTATCAAAACCCTGTATCATTCGTAGTAGACATATAATTTATGTCCTTACGAGGGCCAAACTGAAAGTTTTTAGAACTGGTAACTTAAAAGCATTATATTAAAAAAATAAGTTTAAATTTTGAAAATAGAACTCTTTACCAATAATATTGAGTATACATTTCATTCATTTGTCATTTGTTTTACGATTTGGCGGCAAATTGAAAATTGTCTGTGCACGTTAGAATGAATTTAAGCCGAGAAAATTTTCGTGCAATGATTTTTTATGACTTTCGATGTCATATGAGTCAACAAGAAAGTTATGATAGACTTCGATTGGCTTTTCACGATGAAGCCCCATCTCGTGCCACAGTTTACAACTAGTTTAATGAATTCAAACGTGGTCGAACTAATCTCAACGATGATTTGCGTGAGGGACGGCCTTCTACAGCGACGACTGAAGACAATATCAGTGTTGTTCGGCGTATGATAGAGACTGACAAAAGAGTTACCTATCAGCAGATTCGGACAAGTCTAGGCATAGGTATGAGTCAAGTGCACAAAATCCTCCATGAACATTTAGCGGTCAGGAAGCTTTGTGCCCGCTGGATACCGCATAATTTGACCGAGGCTCAAAAACTCCGCCGTGTTGATTGGTGCCGAGAAATGATCCAAAAATTTAACGGAGGTGACTCAAATGCTGTGTTCGACATACTAACGGGTGACGAAAGCTGGATTTACTGTTATGATCCGGAAACCAAAAGACAGTCTGCTCAGTGGGTGTTTCCTTCCGAAGAGTTGCCAACTAAAGTGAAGAGAGGTCGAAGTGTTGGAAAAAAGATGGTGGCCTCGTTCTTCGGAAAGACAGGTCATTACGCGACAGTTGTCTTAGAGGATCAGAAAACGGTTAATGCAGAGTGGTACACTAACAACTGTTTGCCACTTGTCTTGGAAAAAGTTCGAGAGAAACGACCTCGCAGCAGGATCCTCCTTCATCACGACAATGCCTCGTCGCACACCGCCAGGCAAACGATCGACTATTTGGCGACCTCAGACGTGGAATTACTGGGTCACCCGCCGTATAGCCCCGACCTCGCACCCTGCGATTTTTATTTATTCCCGAAAATAAAAGAAAAACTTCGAGGAAAACATTTTATGGACGCCGAAGAAGCAGTGTCTGCGTTTCAAAACGCCGTCGAAGAGACCCCTAAGGCCGAGTGGGCAAGGTGCTTTTCTCAATGGTTCCATCGAATGCAGCGATGTATTGACGTAAATGGACGCTATTTTGAAAAGTTATAATAAAACTTATAACTTGCTAGAATGCTTAGTTTTTGATTTTTTAAGAACTTTCAGTTTGACCCTCGTATAAATTTTAGTATGAACAATAACTTGAAATTTTAGCATCTTACCGTTCGACTATTTCTCTGTAGTTGATTTCCATTTGACTGTTCAGAACTATACAGTTCCAGCAAATTCATGAATGTGTCCTTTTCAGCTTGTGATAGTTCATGTCTTACAAATCTTACAAACATGTCTTTTATACCATCTGAAAAAAAATAACCACCTACCAGTTCAAACTGAGAACAAAAACTATCTCCATAATTACACACAAGACCACTGGTTTGCCGATTGCTATGTACCACCTACAACTTGCCCGGTTACGGTTATTGGAAAAAAATAGCCCATATTTGAACTCGAATCTTTAACGGCCGATATTAACAACATATAGTTACTCTTGAATCTCGATTAATGCAATATTGGAAATTGGAATCACATCTGTCACTTTAGGTACTCTTGAACACAAAACTAGTGAATTATTAAAGTTTAATTAATAATAAACATTAGATGATTTTCTCCGATTCATTGAATTTTGCTGTAACTAAATGTTAATCATCCGTCATTACTGTGTTCCAGAGTACCTAAAATGACAAATCCGATTCAAATTTCCAATTTGCATGAAACCGATATTCAAGAATAACCCTACTGTCTACAGATGAAGATAGGCCTTCTAGTATTTTGTCTTATCTTAGATTGGTTATTAAAATTGGCCGTAAGACAAATTTCGTGAATTGATAGATAACAGACATTTTCAATTCACAATATTATCATGCTTTGGGATCTACCATTATCAGTTTAATCTATACCTACTTACTCGTGTAATAAAACTAGTAGAAGAATGGATTTAGCATATTTAAAAATAGAGGTGCAGGCGATTAGAAAGGAGCAGCAGAACACATTTTTATAATTATTGTCTGTATACTATATTTAGAATGTAGAACATGACCGCCTCGTTGGTCGAGTGGCTACCTCACCATACTGACCAACCGCGAGGCTCGGGTTCGACTCCCGACGGGGGCAGGCATTTGTGTGATGAACATTCAGATGTCTAAATTTCCGCGACTGAGTGTTTATTATATTTATTAAGGTATCTTTTTAAGTATTTCTATGTAGTAGAATCGTTGACTAACACCCATAACTCAAGCACATAATTTTGCTTAATTTGGGGTTAGATTCAATTTCTGTAACTTGTCCAGGAATAATTATTTGAACGTACAGGTTGTTCTTACATTTGTACATACTTATATATCTTCAGGCTAATTCCCTCTTCAATTTTTGTATCGAGTGCCAAGTGAACGATATTCGCCGGGTAGGCTTGTATGATTTATACGTTCAAATGTTATGTTTGTAATTTCTCAACTACAAAACTAATGACTTACAATATTTTTCGGGACCATTTATAAATATATCTTAACTAGCTATGCCCCCGAACTTTGTTCCGCCCGTTCAGTTTGTATGGGGAAAATTAAAAATGTTGTTTTTCCCAGTTTCCTCACAATCAAACAGGATAACATGTATCCTATGTCCTTCTCCTAGTTCTAAGCTACCTCCCCACCAATTTTCAGCCTAATCGGTTGAGCCGTTCTTGAGTTATAAATAGTGTAACTAACAACACTTTCTTTTATATATATAGATAATTGAAGAAAATCGGAATGCCCCTAACAAATTACAGTGAAGTTTATATTTATCTCACATGGGAACCACTTATGCATAATGAAAATGTGACAAAAAGTAGCCTGTAACCTTCCAGTACCCGCCAGCCAGTTTCACTATCAGTACCTACAACCCTATCATGAACGCTTAAGGCAGTTTAACTTCCATGTTGCTAAATGTCCACATAAAAAGCATCTTTATGTTTTAGATCTCTTAAGATTGTCTTTCTCCGATCATAAATATGTAGTATTATTGAAATAATATTATTTTTAGAGCTTATGATAGTAGATTCGGCGTAAATTGGGACGGCGTTTGGGTCTGGCGCGGTTGGGCAACCGCCCAGGACGTCAAAATGTAAGGGGGCGTCAGATCCTGTACACTATATATTATTTACCTTTAAACGGCACATAGGGGGCGCCGTATAAATTACGCCCAGGGCGCTGCCATTACTATAACCGCCCCGACCATAATTTACGCCCAGTAAATTATGGTCGGGGTACATACAGACAAAAATTATTAAAATATGATTTACTAAATAGACAGTAAAACATATTTTCATATTTTTTTCAACACGGTTTTATAATTTTGACGTGGCTGTGTGTCGGTCCGTGGTATCTCAACTTGAAATGATGGGCCGATTTCGATGTGGATTTTTTTGTTTGCTTACGTGATGGAGATGTTTCTTAGCTACATTGTATTTAATGGTTAATTATATTTAATTTAATTTTAATTTCAGTGTTATATTAATCTAAACCTAATTGATACTTTTTTTTAAGTTTTTTCGTTTAAAAAAGTCCTTAGTCCTTGAGGAAGGTTGTAAGAGATTTAACATCACGCTACCACTTTGACGACAGAAAAAAGCAGGTAATAACTTGTATACTTTTAACATAAAACAATCCCACAAAATTAATTTAGACAAATGATGAATTACATTAAACTCTTCCTGATAACACCAAACAGGACAAACCTGATTTTATTTCATAAATGTTGATATAAAAATTTAAAAAATATTTACCTTCGGATATAAGTTGAACTGCAGTTACCGAACTCAATATCGCAAATATAATGACCACCCTCATTTTAACGTTGAATTTCTTCAACAAACAAACGTATTATAGTTCGTCAGCCTTATACAATTCCACATCTATTTACAATTCACATCAACACACAAAAAATTCTTCAAATAACACTTCAAGTGATGCGGGCACAATAATGACAATTGTTTTTATCACCATTTGTCACCTAATCATTATCAGTACGACGTTAAGTATTTGAAATTTTGAATAAGTTTAAAAAACCTGATAGCAGTTCAGGGTTAGATTATTCAATCATAGCAAAACTCAAGTGGCCCAATATTTTATCTGGCTTCTATGATACTTGGAAATTACCACTTCAATGAAATAAAAATTAAATACCGTCGCATTCAGTTTCTTCAACTATTTATAGTGCCTTCTGTAAGGAAAGCATGCAGACGATTTCTCTGATAGTAAAAAAACACGCATTCAAAATGATGGGCGTGGTCATAATAGGACTTGTGATAAGTATCTTGCGTAGGTAAATGATTACTTTACCTTAAAAATCCAGACAACAATAGAAGTACCTACTGAAGTTACAAAGGCGAGGATAGGTAAAAAAATGTATCCATCCAGCAAGTCGTTGGAATTACTCATTCATTGCCAATGTAATTAAATTAATTCCAAATTTGAATATAATTAATTAGGTAAAAATGGCGGTATTCTGCTATACACAAACTAACTTTTTTAGATGCATACTATATTTTTTCAAATGAAACAAAAACATAAAATATCAAACATTTTAGACATGTCAGTTTAATCCAGACATGTCAAATTGCCACGTTTTTCAACGTTTTCCGAGGAATAAATTAAATATCTGTAAAAATGTCGTGTACAGACTAATCTGACAGCAGTAAGTGTTTTGTCTCTTTCTATTACTTTCGTTGACAAAAGATAGCGATAACATAAAATTACTTTCGAGAGTGCGCAACCAAATTACCACCAATGTCTTACGTTGGGGTTTAAAAACCCACGTTGCTCTGAGAAAACAATAAATTGTAAGGAGTTTAAATCACATTGATATAAACAAAAGTTGATATAATTTTATTAAAGAAAATAAACATATACATTGTATTCTTAATACAAGAATCAAACCTCGGTCATATCAACATCTTCTATGACCAAATCATCTAACATTTCGGCGAGTGTAATACGTGGTAGTGTTGGGTCTATTTCGTCTGTGTCCACAGGAATTTTGTCGCCGTCTTTAAATATATTAATGTTTTGTCTGAACATTGGATCTTCTTCTAAATCATCTAAGAACTCGTTGTAATCCCTGTAACAAATGTTTAGATATAAGATAGATAGCTTTGGTTTTATTGTTTTTTTTACGAAGAGAAGGCAAAAGATAAAGTGGATCACCTCATAATCAATCGTCCACGGACATCACCAATACCAGGAGTATCACAGATGTGAAGCCGATCTTTATGGATTGAGTACGTCCTTAAAAATTCCTAAATCTGTTTGGAATTATTGCTCTTGGCGACTGAATTGCCTTCGAAATCGCGTGGTAGAGGACCGCTAAGTATTAAAATAAGTTTTCTTATCGTGAAAAATAATAATAATGATTAATATTCCTAGTCAATTTACACAAATTGAATCTAACCCTAAAGTAAGCAAATTATATGATTGTGTTATGGGTATTAGTCAACGATTTTTATACATAGAAATGCTTAAATAGATACCAGAATAAATTTAATAAACATCAAGACCCGGAAATAGAGACATTTAAATATTTATCACACAAATACCTGCCCCCGTCGGTTATCGAACCCGAGCCTCGCGTTTGGTCAGTGTAGGTGTACGCTAACCACTTGACCAACGAGGCGAAAAAAACCTTTAGCTTATTACAGCATTATTTAATAACAAACAAGTGGATAGATCTGTCTTGATAAAAAGAAAAACTAACCACTATTACACATTATGGATGGCAACAACGGCAATTTTAATTAATCCTTTAATAGTACGATTACTGTAATTCCGACGACCGATAACATATTTTTTAATTATATAAAAAAAAACTTCGTTTAACCTGCGTTATCCTGCTTGAAAGTCTTACCCAATATACAGGTTAAGGCGATCAAAGGGTAACCGAACAAACGATTAACACTTGAACGGCTGAACGCTTTGAAGCGCTTAGTAAAATAAACGGGTTTCCGAGTACCGTAATTTAAAGGTAAAGTCCGATGAAGTTGTAAAAACTGCGAGGTTAACAACAAGCTACTCATTTAAAGTTTTAAAGGGTGCTGCAAAATTCATAAAAAGGCTTTTCTGCGATTCACATTCAGGGAATCACGCATCTATACTAGAATTAGTCATATCACACTAATATAATGACAGTAATTGTATAAATGTAATAATAATATGTTCATGAATATCATTCAAACATCAGCTACGTAAGTTTGACCTTTATCAAGAGATTAAAAACAACACCTAATTATGATTAAATCGATAATAATGATAACAAAGTTAACACCAATAATTAATAAAATATTTGCTTTCTGATTACCCGTGGCATTTTACTTAATCTTTATTCTATACTAGCTGTCACCAGCGACTTTGCCCGCGCGTTCAAGTTATTGACATAGGTGTAACACGGTACCCGTTCAGATTTATGAATTAAAGTAGCCTGTATCCTTCTCCAAACTTGAATCTACTTTTTGATTCATAAAAATCAGTTCAGCCGTTTTGACGTTGCAAATGGGACACTATATACATACACGCCTACGACTTAGAATGACTGACTGGAATGATTAGACTGGGACTTAGTATCTTCGGCTAGTCGTAGGTGCCCTGGTTGTGCCTCTGTCTACCTCTTTGGCGATATGGGTGTGAAGATATACATGCACTGTACACACTTTCGCACTTCTAATTATATTTTATTTCATGTAAATAGTAAGAATGCGTTAGTGTTAAAAAAATATCTGTACTGCTGTAAGCTGAGTGAAACTTAAATGTATCCACACAATTACAAAACCTGTAGCAAACAAATTATTCGAAAGTCTAAAAGACCATGTCCCCTTTTTATCTTTTATGTGTGTTTACATTTACAATCAAGTATCGTTCAAATACAACGAAATATAATAAACATTAACATAAAACGATTTTAATTTTAAACATTGTGTGCCGAGTTAAAATCAAACTTGTTGTTTACAATGTAAAACTGACTTATTAAGTATTAATAATAAACTTAAGTGATCCTTTCAGTTGTCTGCGCCTATGACTACTTTAAATAATATTAAATATCCCTGGACAAATTACCCTTACTTACCTGCCTATATAAACAAAATCACGGGTTACAGTTAACGTTACCGTTAGCCCAAAGTAATATATAAATATTCGACGCGGAGGAAGTCGCGTGCGGAAGCTAGTTAATAATAAATTATTTTAGTATTTACCATTATGAGACTCGGGGCCATAAAGTTAATTTTTTTATTTGTGAACTGGATTTTTTTGAAACTTAAATTGTATTAAATTCTTAGCATATCTATGTGAACACTTACTCTGTAAGGGACTTTGAATGCATACCTATATGTAGTATGTATTGTATCTATGTAGTAAAATATCAAATAACTAGCCCCAAAGGAAGCAAATTATATGCTTGTGATAAGGGTATGACCCTAATCATTTGATTCCAATGATTCAAATACATAGAAATATTTAATTACAGATACAGAATAAACACCCAGACCCGGAAATACAGACATTTAAATGTTCACCACACAAATATCTGGCCCCGTCGGGAGCCGAACCCGAGCCTCGCGATTGGTCGGTGTAGTTAGTCTAGCCAGTCGACAACGAGGCGGTCATGATACCTACTAACTGCTCAGCTCACTGACTGTCTTCACTAAAAATGTTCCACTAAACTGTTTTTTTTTCTTCCAAAAAACCTTTTTTCTGACTAATAATCAATAAAGTTTCAAATCAAAGCCTATAAAAACATTCCGAAAATAGGAATTCAACTGGCTATTAGATAAAGCGTATCATAGTGTAAGGATTAATTGATAATATAATATATTATAGTCTTTAAAATATAAATATTTAATACCTTAGTTGCCAAGAAGTTTGTTTTGCCGTTTCTTCTCCTTATTGGCTAGGTTTGAAAACTGTGATAATTTATGGTAGATAGGGTAAAATTAATCATAATTAAATATATTTAAATTAATAAATGACAGCTTTGTAATAAACATATTTTTTTAACTAGGTAAGGAAATTATGTTAGTTATGTAAAAATATGTAAATAACATAATATTAAAAATTATAAAATAAGTTTTTTATTTATTTGCACACCACAAAGTGGCAAAATATGTTGATACAAAAAAGTGTTATGTAGCAACTTTTAAACACATATATTTCGCAAGTAAATAAATTTCATTTAATTTTATCAAAAAAATAAGCGAAATTGCATCAACTGACGCGTAATATGATAGCCAAGGGAAATAAAGATTATTTTTTATATCTACTAATAATAAAATATTGTCGTCCGGGAAACTTGTACAGAAAACTAAAATTGTGATACTCATATCTTGTTTTCTTCTTTCGCCTATGTGCTATAGGTATAACATTGTATTCAACATCGTCGATATATTCTTTCTGGCCACTTTAGCGTGATTAATAACAACCATACATCTAAGTATTTACGGACATTAAATAAATAAATCATCTCTGTGGTCTAGCGGTCCAGGTGTTGGACTTGACTGCTTGAGGTCCTGGGTTCAAAGCCCGGGTCGGGCAACAAAAATAAAATTTGGTAATAAAAAAAACGTTGCTCGGGATTGGATATGTGCCCGGTTGGCAATAGGCTAGTCACCTATCACATTGTGGGACTTAATGACTTCGGCTAGTCGTGGGTGCCCTGGTGGTGCCTCTGCCTACCTCTTCGGGGATATGGGCGTGAAGATACTTACTTACTTACTTATTAAATAAATATCTCTGGACATGTTACACAAATTGAATATAACCCCAAAGTAAGCAAATTATATGCTTGCGTTATGGGTGTTAGTCAACGATACTAATACTCTCACACTCACTCACACTCGACCAACGAGGCGGTCAAAACAGTAAATCTAAAAATGTTACTTTTTGTTAGGACAAGCTATTGCTATAACCTTGTGCATTTCAATCATCGGCGGGCGTTGAGGGCAACCAGGGTGTTCAGTCAGAGAATACAATTTAGGGATTGGACCTTAATAATAATTACAATGCAGCGTTCCTTGTGCCTATTAAAGGATGGAAATCTATGAACTCTGACAGGTGTATGAACTATTTCAAAGCAAAACTTCCAAATATTCATACTTTAATTGAAATTTTTTATGATATTGGAAGGCAAACAAGAAGACGGATTTCCTGATAGTAAGAAATTTACACCGCCTAGGAAAGGAGGTAATGGTGCGTTGCCAACCTGAGGCCGGGATGTTAGGCCTCGAGCAAAAGTAAGTTTACCGGCTAAGCTTACCCTCCAAACCAGAACACGTCATGACTTTATGGGGGCATGAATAGATAAGGCGGTGGTGAATCACTTACCGGTATTCACCAATCCGGGTGAATCGCTGCGAAACTCTACCACCCAGTCAAATGTCACGGTGTTAGTGACGGTAAACCTATGGTCGCCTTTTACGTGCCTGGCAGGAAGGCAGATGGTCTATTCTGCAAAGGAGCCCGGACCAACACGAGGAAAAATATTTTGCATAAAAAACACTCACTCATTAGAAGATGAAATTCCTTCGTGCAGTTCATCAGCCATATGCTTCAGTTTCCAGTTCCGGGCGCGTCTCCTCGCCGCCCGCTCGCCGTAGAACTTCTTCACCAGGAACACGTCCGGGATAGCACTCGAGTCCAGCTTGTCCAAATTGTCGTCGTTAACGTTTGACTCTCCCAAGTTGTATCTATAGATAACAAAAAAAACATGTTTAACACCACACATGGTTTCAAGGCAAAAGCTTCGTCCTTATAAATGTTAATCTGTATATCTATAAATATTAAATACGTGATGTCAAAATTTTGGACCCCTTTTAATAAAAAATGCGCGGACGCAGGAGCATAAAATTTGGCACGTTTATGGTTATGTTTAGGAGAAGTGCAGAACGGTAATATTTTTCAATAATAATGCTTATAAAATAAGTACATTAAATCAATAAATAAATCACTACCCACACTACCATTTTTTATGATGAATCTCTACGAATTTGACACACACAAACAATTAATATATTGATGGTGATGACAAAAGATGAAAGATGGTGCAATAACTATTCAGGAAACAAAGTAGTAGGTCTTAAGAAATGAAGATGGCGTTCTTATCAACAAGATATATAAATTTGGATACTAAAATATTAAAATGGTCGAATTTCGACCAATGGGCGACCACTAGTAAATGTTAATTACACAATGAAAGACCAATTGGAATTTATTTTAAGCAGTTGGAACACATACCCCTGCACCTGCAGTTTTTAATTTACAACAATAAGTTGCCAGTATAGATATTACTGTTTGTGTTGTACAGAAAGTGTAGTCTTTACGCATATGTGGAGATTTTAACTGATACCAGTGGTCACCTATTGGTCGAAATTCGACCATAATAAATTTTAATTATAAGTTCCTCACTATAAATAATTAAAATATATTTTTTTAACATTATTAAGGTTCTACTGTTCATTATGTTTTTGATGGGAATGCCATCTTCATTTATCTAGACCAAACTTTTTTTTATGACATTTGAAGGAAAAAAAAATAGACGGATTGCCTGATGGTAAGAAATTCACGCCGCCTAGAGATACCAAAGGTGGTAATGGTGCGTTGCCAATCTCAGGCCGGGATGTTAGGCCTCGAGCAAAAGTAATTTTACCAGCTACCCTACCCTCCGAACCGGAACACGTGAACGGCAAGAACTGACGTTATGGCGGCAGGAATAGGTACCAATCCGGGTGAGTTACTGTGAAACTCTGCTCTAACTTGTAGGGTGGCAAGTGGTATGTGTTTTACTATTTTGTTTCCAACATAAGATTATGAATATAGTTTGTGCGCCATCTGTGATCTTTTATCATTATTAATATTTTTGTTTGTGTGTGTCAAATGTATGGTAGTATGTGTAATGTTCTATTATTGAATTAATGCACTTTATAAACATTATTACTGAAAAATATTAGCGCTCTGCACTTCTACACATAAGAAAGAAAGAAAGAAAGAAAATATATTTATTTGCGGAATATGTGTGTTAAGGTTGTTACAAAATTATTTAAGCTTTCCAACATATTCTACCACATTGTGGTGTGCAAATAATTTAATATTTTTATAAGTATAAAATAACTAATTATATACACAATGTTTTAATATTCATACGAACAAATAGTTTTATTCTTATTATAATTTGAGTTATAACTTTACAAATAATTTTAAAATGATAATAAATTTAGCCCCGTCTACCGTAAACTACCACCGTTTCCAAACCTAGCCAGTCGGGAGAAGAAACGGCGAAACAAACTTCCTTGGCAGCCAGTAGTATAATCTATTGTCCTTGTAGTACCATCGTTTCCAAACATAGCCCGGTTTCTAAATTATAATAAGTTATTATTATTATTACAAAATTTATATTATTTAAGCTTGTCTGCAAGAAAATCTTTAACACTATAACATGTCTTATCTAACAACAAGTCAAATAACTTCTTTTGAAATCTTTTTAATGGCAATGATTTAAGATTATCAGGAATCTGGTTGTATATACGAATGGACATTCAATATATATTAGTTTTGCAAATATTGAGTTTTTGGTTAGGCACATGGAGTTTCTCACTATTTCTAAAATGTGATAAACCTAAGACCTCAGCATTTGTTTGAAACAAATGATGATGTTTTTTTACAAATACACATACAGCCAAAATATATAAACAAGGTAAAGGTAATATTTTAAGAGACTTAAAAAGTGGCTTGCATGAATGCAACTGATTAACACTACATATTGCTCTTATACACTTCTTTTGAACTCTGAAGATTCTAATTAGTTCTACGGAATTTTCCCAAATAGGAATACCATATTGCAAAACGGAAGAAACATACCCATGATAAGCTAAAAGGGTTGCTTTTAAGCCTGGCACTTCTCTTATTCGTCTTAACACATATATAAACCTATCAATTTTGTTACAAAGTGAATCAATATGCGACTTCCAATTACAAAATTTATCAATTTTTATTTCTAGGAAGTTGGTAAAATCTACATTCTCTGTAGTAGTACTATTTAAAAAAACACTTAATTTTTTAGTCTCTCTATAGTGTGCTTGAAATTCAACTAATTTTGTCTTCGTAAGATTTATTTTAAGATTATTTTCTTTCAACCATTCTGTTACCTTAGTTAAAGTTTTACTTGTTTCTTCTAATAAATCCTCTTTATTTTTGCACTCGATAAGGAGGGTAGTATCATCAGCAAATAGGATGGATTCATGATTGATAGCATCAGGTAAATCATTTATGTAAATTAAAAAAAGTAATGGCCCTAAAACACTACCCTGTGGTACTCCACAGTCATAAAAAGGTAATTGGAATTATAGACTTTCCTGTGGTTTCCACTTATTTTACTGATCTGAACACATTGTTTTCTATTCTCTAAATAACTTTTAAACCATTCTAATGATTTACCTCTAATACCATATCTCTCAAGTTTTGCTAACAAAATTTTATGTGATACAAAATCAAAAGCTTTACTCATATCTAAGAATACTGAAAGTGGAAACTTTTTACTATTTAGGCATTCAGTTATTTTTTTAACTAAGTCAAAACATGCATAAACTGTAGACCTACCTTTTCTAAATCCATACTGATTATTTTTTAATAAGTTAAAATTAAGTAAATAACTGTATAGTTTATCATACATTATTTTTTCAAAAACCTTAGAAATTACTGGAACTAAAGTTATGGGTCTATAATTGTTCAAATCACACATATCGCCTTTTTTAAATAATGGCTTGACAATAGACTTTTTTAAACGATCAGGATATTTTCCTTCTAAAAATGATAAATTAATTATGTGACAAAGAGGCTTTGATATCACACTGGCAACATTCTTTAATATTATTGTGCTAATATTGTCATAGCCAGTTGCCCTTGTGTTTTTCAAATTATGTATTACCTTAACTAGATCATGCTCATCTACTGCTGTTAAAAACATAGTTTTATTGTGATTAGAAATATTATGAGATCTAATACTATTTGTAGAACAAGGCTGATTTGTCTACTAGATTTAGTTTGATTTACAAAGAACTCATTAAAAAGATTACATATTTCTTGAGAAGCAGTATATACTGAGTCATTGATTTTAATTATTTCTATTTCTTCTAAAGGCATTTTATTTTGAAATGAACTTATAAGTGTGCTGTATAAGTATAAGCTATAAGTGTGCCTTTAATACTCTTCCTTTCGAAGTTTTTGCTTCGCACATCAATGTTATGTCACTCTAAAGCTCGCAATTTTTGGGTAAAAATGTGGCCTCGAATTGTAATTGCTTTTTTTTCCTTATACTTGAAGAACTTCAAGGAGCAGATGTTTTCCACTATTTAGCACACAAAAGAAATTAAAGTCAACCGCATCAAAACACGCCTTTGAAAAGTGCTTCAAGGATTGCAAAAATAACATCTGATGGAGATTATTAGAAGGGTGCAAAATAATATACATTGGTGGTAATTTTGTTGCGCACTCACTAAGCTAATTTTAAGTTATCGCTATCTTCTTACCATGAGAGCAATAGAAAGAGACAAAACACTTTTAGTGCTGTCAAATTAGTCCGTAAACGACATTTCTATAGACGCTTAATCTATCATTCGGAGAAAAATGATAAAAACATCACAATTTGACATATCCGGACTAATCAGACACATCTAAAGTGTTCATCATTCATCACCACCATTGTCTAATAAGTAAACATATTTTAAATAATCAAAATTGATCTTAATTTAATGAACACGCCTTTATAATCTGAGTAACGTGAGAAGATCTTATTTTAAGCATAGACGGTCAAATAAAACTATTTGTAACTTACCCTAAAACTGTGTCACCCGGTTTCAAAATATGACCAAGATGGGTTTTAGTATGGATCGGACTAACATCCATACCCAATTCACTCGCTTTAACCACCCATACGTCTGCTACCACATGTTTGTTAGAGACCATGCCTTGACCAGGAAATGATTTCTTCTCCTAAAATAGTACATGTTATGAGCATATCAGGTATTCCAATTATTAGTATTTTAAAATTTTATGGATCACCTGTAGAAACATCTATAATTGCTATAGAAACAAAAAGTAGATTATCGCCTCTGTGGTCTCGCGGTTCAGTTGTTGGACTTGACTGCCTGAGGTCCCGGGTTCGAATCCCGGGTCGGGCAACAAAAAGAAAATTGGGCTTTTCCAATTTTCTATTAAAAAAATCGTTGCTCGGGATTGGATATGTGCCAACCGGGCGATTGGCGATAGGTTTGCCACCTATCACATTGTGGGACTTAGTGTCTTCGGCAAGTTGTGGGTGCCTGGTGGTGCCTCTGCCTACCTCTTTGGGGATATGGGCGATTTGATCATTTTTGTTAAACCTGTTTTAATAAAACATTGCTTATTTTAATACTGGCTAATATAGCAATTCAAACATGAAATAATTTTGAAATTGGGCTTTGTTTAAAAACTTTCTTCTTGATATATCTAATTAATAGTATAAACGTAAATTTTTATTTTACAATGTCTAAATGTAGTGTATCACAGAATGTGCTTAGTGTTACTGTTATCTATCTATAATAAAAGTATGTTTTAGTTTGTCTCCCTTTCAAATCAAAGTGATGACATAATACATATGTTGAGACCTGCTGGGAAATAAGTAGAGATTTAGACGTATCACGTTGCCCCCGCATACCGCTTCGGTTTGCGGAGCAACGGGTTTCGTATGCGACTGCGGAGGCACTAAAACCACTATACCGCAAGGTTTGATCTATGGCCTTCGTCACCAACTACGTATCATGACGCGCTCCAGCCCACGTTCGTTTAACATTTACCGTTCGGAAGTACGGTTCAGTTGCCTGCGCCGCATCGCTGCCCGGAGATGCGTTGGTAGTGTGTTGTAAAATTTGGTTTTTGGATATAAATCAAAAATGTTCAGTACTAAGTTAAAATCCGTAGCCGAGGACTATTTAAGACTAAAAACATTGTTTATTTTGGTTAAAAAAGGAATTAAAAATTTCACCACACTATTTAAATCCTCTGTAGGTAGCTCAAATGTTTAGAGCATTCGTCGACTTGAGACGAAAGCGTACAGGTTCAAAAATAAATTATTACGTGTAATTCAAAAAAATAAAGTAAGGAAATATTAATTGCATTTTCTACTTACATGCTCTTTTAAAATATCAATGTCCATTACAATATATTCTACTAACTGCTTCGGATTACAGATTGGAGTAAATGGATGTCTCCAGTACATTGTGGAAGATATGTCACACACTGAAACAATTACATTGATTAACTATACATGCACTAATATAACCAGGAAATATCCACATATTAAATGTAGTTTAGAGGTAATTGTTCTTTTTATAGAGATAGAGTTGCATGAACAACATAGTATAAACCGTATAAGTTGAAATGATGCGCCCCACCACCATATGTACGCCATTTACACATACAAGTTTAGTTATAGCATGCGCGCATCGCAAGATACATAAAAACAGTTCCATAGTTTGGCATTCGGTTACCTGTTACATTTCAACGAATTTCTTTGGATGTTTTGCTCAACTAATTTAGAAATAGTCCGAGAGCGAGAAACAGCTGACGTCTTGTTCCATATTATACCTAATATGTAGCATTTCTACAAAAATCATTGCCATTTTTTTTATGATATTGGAAGGCATACAAGCACACGGATTTTCTGATGATAAGAAATTCACGCAGCCTAGAGACACCAAAGGTGGCAACGGTGCGTCGCCAACCTGACGCCGGGATGTTAGGCTTCGAGCAAAAGTAAGTTCACCGGCTACCTAACCCTCCGAACCGGAACACGTCATGACGTTATGGCGGCAGGAATAGGTAAGGCGGTGGCACCAATCCGGGCGAGTCGCTGCCAAACCCTACCACCTAGTCAGATATCACGGTGTTAGTGACGGTTAGCCAATGCTCGCCTTTTACGAGCTGCCTGGCAAGAAAGGCAGATGGTCTATTTTACAAAGGAGCCCGGACCAACACGGGGAAAACCAATGACAACATACGTCACATACAGATAAGTGTCATTAGTAGTATTTGCATTAACACATCTATAAAAGTAGTGGGGCGTCAATTTAGCTTAGACAATCTCTACCTATATAATATTAAGTTAATCAAATACTTTAATATACCTATGATGTCTTGTTAGTTTATGTATTTTTCTTTAGCTGTCTGGATAATTTGTAATTGTCCTTAATAATATTATGTTAACTCTAAAAAATAAGATTTTATGCATGAAGGGTTTTGAAGAGCTCTTTACTCTTGCGATCTCAGCTCTTCCAAGTAAACCAATAATTTTTAAGTGTCCCATGCAACAGCGTATCAAGGGTACTTCAGAGATGAAAATCGAGAGAAAGTTATAAAGGAGTACCTTCATGTTAAATATGTCTTCCTCACTAATCATGGCTCAAAAATTAAGAGGGAACTGTGATTCTAACGGCAACCTAAATTCTTTTCTCTATATATGTGCACCTTTTTCTGGCATAAATTAGTTGAACTAAATAGATTAAGTAATAAGCTTCATCTTTTAAAATGTCATTGCACACACGGCGAGTAACGCAACTTACCCGCAAAATTTATTTACCTGTGTTTTGTTTACAGTTGAATGATGACTTATTGTTAACATACGCATACTTAAATATATACATATCTTCATGCCAAGTTCCTTACGTGGTAGGCAAAGAGTATCTAGGGCCAAATCGCACGATCTTTACAGATCTTTCTAGCTTTCTCCACATTCATTACCATTTTCGTACAAACTGAGGAGTTGGAAACCGGGGGTTTCGGAGACCATTAACACCACCCGAGGATAACACCATTTGATCGTGGAATGTTAACCTAGGTCTTCCCGGGTACCTACATCCATCCACATTCGCATTGTATAACTGCTTTGTTAGTCTTTGATCTACCATTTCTTCCACATCGCCGAACCAGCACAACATGCCATTTCTTTCAATCCCACACTTTCTTGGATTTCACTGTTACAAATGCGGCAGCGAGTGATGCACTACATCTATTATCTTTATACTGTTTATGCAGTTATTATGTATATATATATATATATGTACTAAGGATTTGAGTTACACTAAGTTAATCCATATTTACACCTACATTCTACCTATAAATGAACATGGTACTTGTAATGTCAGACACTCAATAGTATTCGGATTTATCGCTTCGCTTGCTACTACAAGCATCTCAACAGATTAGGCAGAAGCAATGGCTGAATTGCAAATATGATTACAACATTATTGCAAAAATTAATAAATTGGGATTGGTGCCCACTCACCTTGTCCAGTGTTGGCATCGATTAAGTGAATGGTACTCGTAACTCTCTGTACCAAGCATATGGGCGATATGGAACCCAACTGGTGAGTCAACTTTTTCGGAAGGCATACTACACTGTCTTTCGATAATGGTACAATTTCTATACTGAAGGTAAATTTGTAGTTATACACATTGCTGTGAATGTCATGCGATATCAACTTTTTGGAGTGTTGACACTTAATTGGCAACACTGATTGGATGAAGTCAACCATTTTTCGTGCATGATTCTCATTTGCGTAGTAAAAGTCCAATCCATCTGTATATAAAAAATATAATGCTGTTTTACTTTTTTATTTAACTTAATCTATTTCTTATGTGCAAATAAATGTTTTTCCTTAATAATATTTAAATTATCATGAATTTAAAATAAGGTGAAAGGTGTAAAATAAGTTTATAATAATCATTTTTTGTTAATACTGATTTGATTTTGTTGTCACTTCTATTTAAGAATTCTGTCCATTGTAATTGATTTACAATTCACTTACACACTTCTATTGTCTTTCTACAGAGTGGATTTTTATATTTTATTGAAGGAAAAAAGGTGATATTCTAATGACAAAAATTATACTTTTTAATGGACACTAAAAATAGTTATAGTACCGTGTCAACCTAAAGATAGGATGTTAAATCTGATGTTTTTATTTTTATCTTATCTCCAAACTGGAACACGACAATAGTAAGCACTGATTTACGGTATTAGGAAAAGGTAGGGTGTACCAAGTACTAATCTGAGCAAAAGTCTGAGTCCTAAAATTCTACTAGGCAATCATGATCACAGCATAAGTTTCAAATATAGTTTTACTTGTTTCTAGGCATGCAGTACTTAATCTATATTCTTTAATAGAACCTACTTTCGGGACTACCATGACCACAACAAATACAAACTTACATCCTAACATTTAGCATTAGGACTTCATTTTTTAATAATGAATAAATTCATAACATAAAATACTGTACTTAACATTACTAACTTTAATGTCGAGTCGCTGCGAAACTCTGCCACCTAGTAGAATGTCAAGGTGTTAGTGACGGTAAGCCTATGCTCGCCTTTTACGAGCTGCCTGACAGGAAAGCAGATGGTCACATATATACATACCGTCACTAAGATGGTAAGTATATACTTTAACTTTTAAACTTAACTTAAAAATAACACTACTTACCGTGTTTAGGTTTGATCCCGAGAGTGTTAGTATGCGCTTTATGTTTCAGAATCAATTGTTCTAAATAGTAAAAGGTCTTTCTGTTGTTAGCTCTTTGTCGCACTTGAACAAGAGCACGCCAATAATCTTGAGCTTCAGATCGATGACATGCATCACACATTTGATGTTGCACCACATACTCGACCATAAAAGTTTGTTGAAGTACTGCACCACCCATTACTTCTCCTTGAACTGTTAGTTTAACCTAAAAAAAGATGAAAAAATATTAAATAAAACGTCTTTAAAATTTATCAATGAATATTAGTGAATTTGTATGCTTCCTGACCGCATTCGTAAGAGTGAGATCCGAGAAAGTGGGATTGAAAGAATGTGATAGTGTTAAAATTTGAAATGTTATACTCCACTTGTTCGGTCATTGCTGCCTGCGACTTCGTCTGAGTGAAAGATGTAAACTACTATGAAATTTGATGTTCAAACAGAACAGGAAATGTTTATCATACCATGTAATTTTTTATGGCAGCAATCAGAAATATTACTTCCTAGGGCTTTTACAGTTCCCACACTTCGTCTTCAGTTAAAATACAACAGCGGCATATAGCACCGAATAGCGCGTGCGCGTCGATCGATTGAAACAAATGGTTTGATCATTTTTCGTTCAATAAATTCGAGATGTCAGTGATGTCACTAATTTCATTATTTTCTAGATGATGCCATTGGCTTTAAACACAAAGATGGCATTTGTGTTTATGATAAATTGGTTATAATAAAGATTTTATATAGACTTACGAAAATTCAATCTATAGGTTTACAGAAAATGATTTGGGCTAAACATGCATAAAAAATATTGTACGGAATTTGGTATTTACTATGATGATATCTGACAATCAGGTATAATATACTATAAGATACTTTTAACCACGGAAAAGCGTCAAGGAGGTACCTGGGGAAATTACAAAAAAATATTGTGCAATAACTTGCACAATATTTTATGAATCTATTTACGAAAGAAAATGTTATAGTAAAAAAATTAAAAAAGCACTTATCTTTGGTTCAAGTCTGTAACATTCTTACAAACTCGCAACAGTCTAAATCTTAATCTGGCCCTGTCGCAAAATTAGTTCTTAGTAGACATCCACTAAAACCATAAACTACCTCTCATACAAACTTGCGAGGGCACTTAGATCTAGTTATTCCAGTCCTGTTGTAAAATCCCTTCTCAGCAGATGTCTACTAACTATAAACTATCTCCGTGCCAAATTTCATCTTAACATGTGTAGTGATTTTTGAGATATTGTGATGAATCAATGAGTGAGTTTTAGCTTTTATATATATAGATTAATATATATAGATAATAATAAACTCTAATTACCTTTATTCTTTTGGAATGTGGTTCTGTCCATGCAAATCCGGCATCCACTAATTTTACTCTATTTAAACCTTTTAGTCTTTTAAGGCAAAGTGCCAAAAGCTCTCGTGACTCCAAAGCACACACAACCCATTCAGCTGGAGGTTGCAAATATCTGAAATTATTATTTTTTATTTTTAAAACATACTATAAAATATAATATAAAAAATACTATTTTCTGTTATTTAGCCAAAAAATTGGACATTGCTATATTACAAATGTACAAATCAACTAATCCTTTAGCACAAATTTAATTTAGTTTAGACCAAAATTTTATTTTGGTTTTAGACCATATTGAGAAAACAAAATTAAACTGATAGCCCCACATGGTTTTTGGATTATGGAAGTATAAAATAAGCAGAAAAAATCATTAATAAGTATTATTTTATACTTTTTTTTATTAATTTGAACACCTTGTTGGTCAACATGCCACCAACCAAACAGTGAGACGTGGACTCAATGGGCGTGTTCGGCCGAAGTAAGTACTTACTAAATTTAGTAAGTCACTTACTATGCTTACAAAATTTTCGGCCGGGACACAAAATAAGTGCTAACGCAGTAAGTATGGCTTAATATACGACGCCATTTTGCTTAGTGTTTATGTACGGGATATGACATAAACCGGTGTTTTGTGTTATGTCAAGCCAGTAAGTCTGTCCTCGCCGAAAAGCGCTACAGTCAGCTTGTAAGACTTTAATTTTTTTATGCTTACTGGCTTACTAAGTTTAGTAAGTACTTAATTCGGCCGAACATGCCCAATTTCTCATCAAAGTTTTGTCTCAAGCCTAGTTAAAATTTAACTAGACTTTTGACAAAACAAGTAACCCAAAAATAGACAAAAACCAAAAGAAGAAAATGAATGCTAACATATAGAATAAACAACTTTTAACATTTACTTCTTCTTATTATAGCTAATGTGTTGCTGAGAGTTTTTTCAAATTTACAGTGCCAGTTGGTGTAAGTATTGTGTACCATTTAAACAAGAAAAACATTTGATAAACAAAAACTCCATTTTAGTAATAGGCTGAAAACTATAAAAGTATTTACTTCACCTTTCACATCCTCTGCAAAAAAATAATGTAGCCTGTTTTGGAATTCCCTCAGTGATATCTACATGAGCTCTTAAACAAGCCACACACATATTGGAAGGATTTGGTTCTATAGGCACGGCACATTGACAGCAAAGTCTGAAAAAATAATGACCTCTAAATGTTTTTAATGCAAAGCAATTTGAAGTTGATAAAAAACAAAGATTAAGTGAATATCAAATTTGCTAAGCAACCTACTTAATTTATTACACCCTTTTTTTATTTTATACAAGCAAAATTCTTTTTTCTTAGATAACAATATTTTAAATGTGAACTTAAGGATTTGTTAAAGTTTCAAGTGAAAACTACTAAACCAATCATCATGAAAGTTTGTACACATGTTGTTGGAGACATTACAAGTAACTTAATATGCTACTTTTTAATTACTTAATAGCAAGTGAAGCAGCTTGTAAAAGCTAGTATCTACTAATTTTACAACTGTTTGATAGAGTACATATTATAATTTATTTATAACTAAACCAAATAACTCACATCCTGGCATTATTTATTGCAAGTTCATTTTCTGGTGCTATATACTCCATTATTGCTTACTGTTACTTGCGTCAGCTAAATTTTACAAATTTACTTCAATTACTAAATATTACTTCATGTATTATTTAAAATCTAATCTTTTTTTCAGAAACTGCCTATTGAAAAAGTAGGGTTATTAAAGCACAGTGCTAACCAAAGTGCTAACGAGATAAGAAACGGACGAGATTGACATATTATGATTGATATTATCTGTGGACTGTGATCCTAATGCTATTTGTAATCTTTCAACAATTCATGACAATTAACGAATCAATCAAAACCTTTGAAAATGATCACCTGTTGCAATACTGTTACGTGATTGGTTACTAGTTACGACGAAATGGAATATTTGTCAAACTGCTGGCATTTATGGAATATGACATTTGTTGTGACTTGTGAATGATAGTGATGGACACAATTTTTATATGTACTACATATTGGCCCAGGCTAGAAATTGGTATTAAACAAAATAAATTATTTGAGTTAGAATCACGGACCACATCGATGCTTTTCTTGTCGTATGTAGAAAAATTATGTATCGTAATTTTAAAATATTCTAGTCGGTATGTCCGAACAACAAACATCGTCTAATGAAGTCATAGACTATTAAAATATTGATCAAGAACCATAAATACGTAGAACGGAAGTAGCTGTAATCACTATTCCTGTCTTACGTAAACTTCGAGGGCAGAATTTCGAAAAAAGAATTTTTATTACTGTACATTCCCGAAAGTGTTAAACCGAAGCGAACATGTTTTCTACCGTAGGTAGAGCTGGCCTCTTGGCCACGAGAACGGTAGTGAATAATGCCTTGGCCGAAAAAACGCCTTTGGTTGCCGGAGCTCTAGCGAACAAACGCGATTATGCTGCCAAAGCTGCTGGAAAAGGTCAAGGTAAGGTGGTTGCAGTCATTGGTGCCGTTGTTGACGTACAATTTGAAGATAACCTGCCTCCCATCCTAAATGCCCTCGAAGTCCAGAATCGTCAACCTCGGCTTGTGCTGGAAGTCGCACAGCATTTGGGTGAAAACACAGTACGAACGATCGCCATGGATGGTACCGAAGGTTTGGTTCGTGGACAGCCCGTACTCGACTCTGGATCCCCCATCCGTATTCCCGTTGGAGCAGAAACTCTCGGCCGTATCATTAACGTAATTGGTGAGCCAATCGACGAGCGTGGCCCAATCCCAACAGATAAAACAGCAGCCATCCATGCTGAAGCTCCTGAATTCGTCGACATGTCGGTACAACAAGAAATTCTGGTAACCGGTATCAAAGTCGTTGATCTACTGGCTCCCTACGCCAAGGGTGGTAAAATCGGTCTGTTTGGTGGTGCAGGTGTAGGTAAAACTGTACTTATCATGGAACTGATTAACAATGTTGCTAAGGCTCATGGTGGTTACTCAGTATTTGCTGGAGTAGGAGAGCGCACTCGTGAAGGTAATGACTTGTATCATGAAATGATTGAGTCTGGTGTAATTTCTCTGAAGGACAAGACTTCCAAGGTAGCTCTAGTGTATGGTCAGATGAATGAGCCCCCTGGTGCCCGTGCCCGTGTAGCTCTCACTGGATTGACAGTTGCTGAATATTTCCGTGACCAAGAAGGACAAGATGTGCTGCTTTTCATTGACAACATTTTCCGTTTCACCCAAGCTGGTTCAGAAGTATCAGCCTTGCTGGGTCGTATCCCATCTGCTGTAGGCTACCAACCAACTTTGGCCACTGACATGGGTACTATGCAGGAACGTATTACCACCACCAAAAAAGGTTCCATTACCTCTGTGCAAGCTATTTATGTGCCTGCTGATGACTTGACAGATCCTGCCCCTGCAACAACCTTTGCTCACTTGGACGCCACCACTGTGTTATCGCGAGCTATTGCTGAGTTGGGTATCTACCCAGCTGTGGACCCTCTTGACTCCACCTCCCGTATCATGGACCCTAACATTATTGGGGCTGAACACTACAATGTTGCCCGTGGTGTACAGAAGATTTTACAAGACTACAAATCACTTCAAGATATCATTGCTATCCTGGGTATGGATGAATTGTCTGAGGAAGATAAGCTGACTGTAGCTCGAGCCCGTAAAATTCAAAGGTTCCTCTCACAGCCTTTCCAAGTAGCTGAGGTCTTCACAGGCCACGCTGGAAAATTAGTACCTCTTGAGGAGACCATTAAGGGATTCTCAAAGATCCTTCAGGGTGAATATGATCATCTGCCAGAAGTAGCATTCTACATGGTAGGTCCTATTGAAGAAGTTGTTGCTAAAGCTGAAACATTAGCCAAGAATGCCTAAAATGTCAATCTGACTGAACTAGTCTGTGAGAGTATAAAATGATCAATTTATTGTAATCAGCATGTTTGTTTAATTAATGTAAACAAATGCATACAATAAATAGTTAATCACAAAAGTGAACAGTTGGTTAAAGTTAGTATAAATCATCTATGAATTGGGTCATTTCAAAAATAAGTTATGTAACAGCCATACTTAAGGAATAAATTATTATATACATAACATGTTGTACTATTTTTTTTTTGCATCTAAATTTAATCGGAAATCAGCCACTTATTTTGATTTTTTCAATTTTCTAATTGTAAATTTAATGTTCCCAGTGATTGTATATGTGCCCGGTTGGCGAAAGCTTGCCAGCTATCACATTGTGGGGGACTTAATATTTTTGGCTGGTCATGGGTGTCCTGGTTGTGCTTCTGCCTACCTCTGGGAATATGAGGTGAAGATGCTTCATATTTCTTTTAATTTTTAATATGAAAGCAGTAATAAATAAAGCTGATAGAGGCTGTTTATGTATCTAGCTGTCAATAGCAGTCGCACCTCTGATGTAAAATATACCATCTTGTTAATAAACACAGTCAAGTCCTCCACAGTTCAACCTGGTATTATAGTATTTTTAAAATGTTTTACAGTCTATAATATCAACTTATTTTACTCACATGGTAGTCCATGTTAATCAATAAAACTGATACAGTAGTATAATATTGCTTAAATTGTTACTCGAGCATTAGATATTTTCTTATCTAAAAAACATGTACCTGAGATAAGTGCATTGTGCAGTGGGAAAAATAAACATTAAACCTTACTAAATTATAATAAGAATGAAACCAGTCTACAACCAAAACCATTAAAAAAATGCAGTTTAGACACCATTAGTATTACAATTAAGACCGGGAGAAATGCACAATTAAAAGCAGTTTCCCTGGCTTATCATGTTTGCTATATTTTTTTACTCAACTAGCTGTGCAAAATCGTCTGTCCATCACCACTGAGACCCTGCGAGTAAAGCCCATTGTTTTTTTTTTAATTATGGTGGGCTCATATGTTGAGAACTCACTTAACATTACTAACTTTAAAAATGTCCACTTTTTATTAATGTGAACTCCAGTTTATATTAATGTGAATTAAAAATTAGCTCCAACAGGGACTAGCCTCTAATTATCTTTTTTTTACTTTACATTTTCTACTATTCTTTTTTAAATGGGATGGTAGAGCAAGCAAGCAATTTCCTATAATTGTAAGAAATACGCAGCGCCTATAGATAAAAAAGATGCAAATAGTATATTGTCAACACAATTTGAGATGTAGGCGTCTTGCATAGTTGGAACTAGGAAGTAGATATAAATTACTACTACTTATATAAAAATCTAACCTCCAAGTTAGAACACGACAATGGCGAACACTAACGATAATATGACAGGGTAGGTAGCAAATCAAAATTCCATTTCAAATTGAGGAAGTAGTCTCGCGAACAAGTACCTTCGCGGGTTCCTGATAGTAAGAGACAACCGTGGTCGAAGTTCGTGCACACCATAGATGTTATAGCTGTGCGTTGCTGTCCTGCGACCGGGATGTTAAGCCTATTGTACCGGCAATCTTACGTCCGAATAGAACAAGACACTCTTACGAACTACCTGACAGAGAGTTAGATGGTACCTATATGCTACTGAGCTACTAAAATTAGGTATGTCAAAAAAGCTATTATACGGTCTCTAGAGTATTTCGAAGATGAACATGTTTTTGGATAAAGTTTTCAATCTCCCACTGCAATTTGTAATATAATTTGTTGTGCCTTTTATTTAAGTTAAAATTAGATTTTAATTTGTATTTTTAATCTGGTTTATATTGTAAATATTATTATTGAAAAAAGACAAGCCCGCTGAGTTTCTTTCGCCGGATCTTTTCAGTGATTCCGATCCGGTGGTAGTTTAAAAAATGTCGACGCGCACAAATACCACTTGTATGGTTCAAGTGAATAAAGATTATTCTGATTGAAGATAAGCGAACCTGGACCAAGACGGGTAAAAAAACAACATGAACATACAAATCGTACAGACGAATTGATATACTCCTGCTTTTTAGAGACGCTTAGTGAAAATATATGCAAGGTAAGTATTAGTAAATTTATATAGGTAGGTAGGTTCAGGATTTTGAGTTTAGACTGGAAAATTGACTGCATGTTTAAATTGACTGTATCAAAACAATGTTTTATATTTCATAATTTACGCACTACTCCAAAACAAATACACAATCAAGGGCGAATCCAAGGGGGCGTCATGACCCCCCCCCTGGCAAGGGTTTAGATAGGCCGCATAGTATATTGTACTAAAACTTATTTCATGCTTATTTTTTTAAATCTTATTTAAACAGATATTCAAACATCAAAATAGACTATTCAACATCATAAAAGGTATATAAATTGAATTTTATAACAGTTAGCATGTGTTAGAAGTCCGCCGTAGTAGTCGGGCTAGTATTGAATAAAAAGATACTGAATAAATAGGTATGTTGTCAACCGTCATATCATCATATTAGATTTGGAGCTCGCTCTGACTAAACCTCGAGTAAAAGCCCCTCTCCCCCCCCCTGACACGAAGACTGGATCCGCCCTTGTACATAATACGATTACTATGCAGTAAAACTTTGGTAATATCAAAGAAATGGTGCATGAGGGAATGTTTTAATTATTGGATCTATTGGCTCCTCGAGAGGTCTCAGTTTAGGGCTAACTATTAGTTGAATATGTGGTAGAACAAAATTAGTAATAGTACCTACTAAGGCAGGAGTCTAATTGTCCCTGTAGGTTATTCTTGAAGCTCGATTCAAGCAATATTGGAATCGATTACTTAACTTATTTTATGTAGGTATACTTTTGAATAGTACACAATGGTAGCATATAATTGACATTTAAGTATATTATGTGCCAAGGAAAATTATACGCTATTTTTTATCCCGCATATTAAATGGGTTTACGCTTTACAATTTTTTTTCTAAGTTCCCCCTTCGGTATAGGCAGAGTATCGAGTGCCAAGTGCACGAACTTCGCCGAGTTGGCTAGACGGTACCTAAACTAACGGTAACAAAACTCTTGCCTCTTCATCATTATTATATAGCATAACACGGAGCGCTTCGTTTTGCTATCGTCAATCTATCTAAGCTAGCTAGTTTGATTGTTCGCTATTGCCCAATATTATCTAATAACCTACCCACAGCTAAAGATACTAATTAGTCCTTCTAGAGCTTTATTGCTATATTATTTTTGTTAATTGAAAGAAAGTGTTTCGTGTTAAAATGCGAAAGGGTACGCTCCACTGGTTCGGTCATGTGGTAAGAATGACAGATGAAAAATTGACAAAGCAGATATAGCGAATTTGGATGGATGTAGGAACCGGATGTAGGTACACGGTACGTAGGTAGAAGACCAAGGTTGACATTCCACGATCAGATCAAACGGATATCCGAGGGTGGTGTCAAAAGTCTCCGAAACCGGCGTGTTTGTATGAAAAGGGTAATGAACGTGAAGGAAGCCAGGCAGGTTTGTCAGCATCGTGAGATCTGGCTCCCGATACTCTCTGTCTACCTTGTAATGGACTTGGCGTGAACATATGTATGTATTTTTGTTAATCATTGAAAAATAACAGTTATTGCCATTCTTAGACATGTTATTAATATAAGGATAAAGTCTTAAGAAAGTAACAATTTCAATGTTAAGATTTGTAGCTAGTAGATGGTTTTAGGCTTAGACGATCGACATGGCAGCTTATAAGGAATCAGTATTTCGTTCAGCGATGGATAAAACACACACAGTGCTGGTACCAGCCTTTGATCAAGATAGAATGAACACTAATACATTGTACTAGATATACCTTCGCCTTAAGTAATATAGTAACTAGGCAGGTACTAGGTATATAAGGTGGTACTTAAATTTCTTTATACTCAAATAAATTTTAAAGAGTAATTAGTATCTACTACCTACCCATTTTAGTGATTTTTTTCAGGAAACGTTCCATGAGCTATTTTAACTTTTGACTTTTTTAATAATCGCCTAATGTGGTCTAGCGGTCCGGCGTCAGTCTTAAGTTATTGAGGACCTGAGACAGGTTCGTTCCCTGGGTCGAGCAACAAAAAAATAGAAAATGTTTGTTTTAAATTTTCTAGTAAAAATAAAGTTGCATGGGATTCGACATGTGTCCAGTTGGCGATAGGCTTGCCATCGATCACATTGTGGGCGTTAGTGTATACTTTTTTTATTGAATTTTATGTAGGAGTAAGTACCTAACTAGATATGTATTATATTGCTTTATGGCCAACTTTGATAACCTGTCTACAGATAGGCCCATTAGATGTAGCTATTTTTCTTAATTATGAAAAAATAACAGTGGTTGCCTGGTTAGTGATCTAAAGTAGCAGTCTCTTAAATTTACATAAACCTATGTATTAATGTTAGCCGTTTATCAATAGATACGCAAAATGTGATATAAAACAAAGTGATTTTCGTAGGTACCTGCTAATCAGACAATAAAAACTGTAGCAACTCACTAAACTTCAGTTTTTATTTAATTGTGTTTTCTTAACTGATACCTACATGTAACGGGTAAAAGCTAAAAAAACAAAAAAATGTAATTTGTAATAACTGTGTCAATATTGCGGCCGGAGTGTTAAAGTGTAATGTTCAAGTCTATTAGGTATTCTTCATATCCGGAACACGATGGTGCCAAACAGTATGACTCTGGCAGCAGAAATAGATAAGGCACTCTCCAGACTCATGGTCCCCCTACGATCTTCTTCTAGGCGGACCACAGGAAATTCGTTTTCGCTGGTTATTCCGCCAATCCATGCTTCGAAAGGATTTGATGTGTTATGCTATGTTACTTGCTGATTATTTAGTCCAGGCTCGAGGTCCCCCAACGTTGCAGGTTGCGAAACTTGAAGAGTAACCAAGTATCTATATAAACACAATAACGAGGGAATCGAAAACTTATGAAAAGGCACTATATTTCCAAATTTAGTTATTTAAATCAGTACGGTTACTCTTGAATCTCGATTCAAGCAATATTGGAAATTGGTATGGGATTATATCTTTTTAGGTAGGTATTCTTGAATGCAATACTGGCGAGATGTTAACAATAAACTTAAAGCTTGAAGTAAACAATAAAATATTTTACCTACCGAATTCGTTAAATTTTCTTAAAACTGATTACTGAATGTTACTTATCCGCTAGTACTATGTTCAAGAGTATCTAAAATGACTATATACGATTCCAATTACATGAAATCGTGCTTCAAAAGTAAACCTACAGATTACTTTACCTTACTACTTGTAACTGGATATGCCCTACTGTAATTAAAGTATCTTCACGCTTCTAGCCCCGAAGGGGTGGGTATTGGCACAACCACGACACCCAAGACACTAAGCCCCACATTGCGATAGATGGCAAGCCTATCGCCAACCGGGCACATATACAATCCCCAGCAACGTTAATTTTATTAGAAAATTGAAAATATACATTATTCTAAGTTTATCGTTGTCCAACCCGGAGATCGAACCCGGGACCTCAAGAAGGCAAGTCGGACGCCGGACCGCAGAGGCGATTACTACTGTGATCACAATATTATTTTTTTCCCGTGTTGGTCCGGGCTCCTTTGCAGAATAGACTATCTGCCTTCTTTGTCGGGCAGCTCATAATGGTGCGGCCACACTTGATAGAGGATTCATGTTCGCGTTGTCGCGATAAAACTTCACGTTCGATCCATGACGAAGTGCTTGGCCACACTATAAAAAGCTTCGCGATGTCGCGATAATCTAGAGCGTCGCAATAATTCGAGTTCCGATTCGTAGTTTTGAATAAATTCCAAAATTTTGTCCACTGTGTGTGTCCAGTCCATGATAAAAGTTTAAACTGAACACCACGCACGTGTAAACCGCTCGGCGTCTGGCAGTCAACCAGTCAACTAAAGCGCGCGAAGTGTAGCCAACCACGAACTTTGTCGCGACAAAACCCTTTGATGTGCCGCATTTTACCGAGAGCGGCGCAAAGGGCTTTCGTCTTCGCGATAGGTCGAATTCTTGGCCAGACTTGTCGCGACAATGCAAATCTTTGCGTTATCGCGATATGTGTGGCCAGAGCATAAAAGACGAGCATAGGCTCACCGTCGGTAATACCGTGACATCGGACTAGGTGGTAGAGTTTCGCAGCGACTCACCTGGATTGATACCACCGCCTAACTTATTTCTGCTGCCATAACGTCATGACGTTTTCCGGTTTAGAGGGTAAGGTAGCCGGTAAACTTACTTTTGCTCGAGGCCTAACATCCTAGCTTCAGATTGGCAACGCACCATTACCACCTATGGTGTCTCTAGGCGGTGTGAATTTCTTACCATCACGAAATCAGTCTGCTTGTTTGCCTTCCAATATCATAAAAAAATAGATGTCGCGTAAATCCAAACGAAACACCACTAGTTATTCAAAATAATTGAGGATATAATGTGAAGTATTCCAACAACAATGAGGTTGTAATCATTCTATTATAAAAAAATCCAACTAAGATAATAAATAAACCGTGAAGCAGTGTACATAAGTACTTAGCATTGGCTATTCAATTGTTAATTATCTATGTACCAGATGACTTGGTGGAAGTTCTCCCTGGGAAACATTGCAGTCGGACAGTGGTCTGTAGGGTGTTTTTCTGTACATTTAATGGTTCATTAGCTAATATGTTTCTATCTTCTTTTATTTTGGTGTCTTGCAACCACTTGTCTAGTTAGCATGTTGTCTGCTTCATTGCCATAGGCATAGGTGAAACAAAAAGCAATGTATCCCAGATTATTTTGAAAACTGTGTATACTATAAAAAGTTGAATCACAGGTTCAAAAAGAGGAATAATGCCTGTCACCAACACAAAAGACTGTGTTGCAAATTCGATATCAATTAAATATTTGTGATTTATGGATAGGAGTTTTGGCGCAATCAAGAGAAAAGATGGTCGAAGTTTTTCATAATTATTGATTGAATTTCGTGTTGATATTGAGTGAAATTAGTCAATTTTGGTGGCATTTTGTACAATTTTGTTCAGTGAAAGTGCACAAGTGAAATAATCATGAATGTGTATTTCCTCGTTGCCACCAAATCTCATTACATGAGCTTAAGTAATAAGGCCACCGCTTTACCCAAAGAGCCTGACATGACTTACTGACAACTTTTGACTAATGATTAATTATAATTGATTAAAATTGATATAAAATTTTTGATATAAAAGATTTATGGATAAACAAAAATAATAAAAAAAACTACTTATTTAATTTAATTTTTTATTTTAGGAGGTTATCGTTTACCACCAACACGTGGGGCTGCCTTTTGACTCACTTTTGCTGCTTTCGGTTTTGGAGCAGCTTTAGCTTTTGTTGGAGGAGCTGTTGCCTTCTTGGCAGCCTTTGTTGACTTCTTCTGTTCTTTTGCAGCCCTAAAACAACACATGTTAAGAAATTTTTATTTTTTTTCTAAACATTTATTTCTCTCTGCATTAGGTTCTTAATGAGAAAGGATATTTATGTCTTCATATAAAAGTCACCAATTTTTAAGTGAACTGAGGCCCTCTTATGAGACTTAAATCAGTATAACTCCTATGTGGTTAAATTTCCACTTATAAATGCAATATGGTCTGTCGTAAGGTTGTCTTGCTTCAATGACAAATATTATTGAAATATTGTTTTGAAATCTGACGTCACCTGTAAGGACATATAACTCAAAAATTATCTTGATAAAATGTATATGTGACCACCTTGGAATCATGACCTACCTTTAAAAAAAGAACCACCAAAATATGTTTGTTAATGGCCAAGTAACAGGCTCAATAACATATACCTTTATTTTATAAATTAATTGACTTTATAAATTTCAAATACCACATATTCAAAATCTATTAAAGCGTTTAAAAAATAGATAATCTTTACAGAAATGTGATAGTATACACTCACTTGATAGCTTGTTCCCTCTGAGCTTTTCTTACTTCAGGTTTCATGTTACGTTTGGCCATTATGTCACTGAGGGAGGCACCAACAATGGCTCTTTGGAACTTCTGTGTTCTCCTAGTGCGTTTCTTAGCTTGCTCTTCCTCTTGACCTTTCTTGAACTTACGCCTAAAAATATTTAGGATTTGAATAATTTAAAATATATTAACTCTTTATTGTACACAAAAGAAATTATAGAAAAACTTAAGACTAAAAAACGTAACTACAAAGGGTGAGCTTACGTCTAATGAAAGATTTTTTTTCCAGCTAACCTGATTAAGGAAAACTATAAATGAAATAAGTAGTTGTGAATTACAAAACTATGCTAAATATAACTAATTAAACCATATACATATCTACATATTGAAAAATCAATAGTAATATCAACCCCCCGTGTTGGTCCGGGCTCCTTTGAAGAATAGACCATCTGCCTTCCTGCCAGGCAGCTCGTAAAAGACGAGCGAAGGCTTACTGTCACTAACACCGTGACAACTGACTAGGTGGTAGGGTTTCGCAGCGACTCGCCCGGATTGGTACCACCGCCTTACCTATTCCTGCCGCCATAACGTCATGACGTGTTCCGGTTGGGAGGGTAAGGTAGCCGGTAAACTTACTTTTGCTCAAGGCCTAACATCCCGGCCTCAGGTTGGCAACGTACCATTACCACCTTTTGGTGTCTCTAGGCAGTGGAAATTTCTTACCATCAGGAAATCCGTCTGCTTGTTGCCTTCCAATATCATAAAAAAAAAACCAAGCAAGCCATTACAGGTATTTTTGACATGGAAGACTGGCTGCACTCATTTAAAGTAATTATTGAATGTAAAATTAATGAAAACAGATTTTCTTTTTAAAATTTTGTAAGTATCTGAAATAAGTCCTCTTTCAAATAACCATCTTTGTGCTCTAGTGGTCCAGTCATGGACTTGACTTCACAATGTTCCGGCATTAATTCACAACAAGATTTTTTTTAAATTTTCTAAACAATATTGCAAAGGATTAAATTAATGTCCGGTTGGCGACAGATTTGGTGCATTGGTGTCTTGAGCTAGTAGTTTATGTATCTCTGCTTATGTTGGAGGACAGGTCCCTTTGTTTAAAGAAGTTAAGAAAGCAAAAAGATGAGGCGAGCTTGCAATCTCCTCATGTTTATGAAAATAGTCTCATGTTTGGTTTTGTAATTCTGTGAATTTTAATTTTTAATCCTCTTAGATGTTACTCTGTATGTCTATTAGTGAAGTACAGAAGATCATTCAATTTATGTTATTAATCCTTTGATAGTTTTTGAATAGATTAACTTTCCCCTTTGTATTACACTTTTATAGATTTACAGATGATTTGAAGCCTTCAAATAGTAATCGGAATTGGAAATGTGCCCGGTTGGCAATGCTTTTGCCACCTATCACATTGTGTAACTTAGTGTCTTCGGCTAGTCTTGGGTTCTCTGGTTATGCCTCTGGCTATCTCTTCCGGGATATGGGCGTGAAGATACAAATAGTAAGATTTTACCTGTAAAGCACAGTCCATGTAACTTTGCGAGGATTTCTCCTCATTAGATGAGCAGCCTCACATTTTGAATTCAGGAATGTGAAGGACTGAAAAAAAAAAAAAAAACCAAAACTAGTTTAAAAGCAAGCAAACACACAAAGTTCCAATTAAGTACTAACATATCATAGCTAGGACCCACTATATCACTGATTTTGGCAAGAATATTAACCATTTCAAGTGTCATCGAGATATAGTATGTATATTGAGGTATAAAGTAAACGCTTGGCATAAATGTCACTATAATATTAATTGTATCACTTTGCTGTTTTTAAAGTAGATAGGTATGTGCATTCTTAAAATACTTTTAACAGCTTCGGATACTAAAAATGTGTATAAAACACACAGTAACTTTAACACATGAAGCAATAATATTTATCCAAAAACACAACAAGCATAAAGTAAAATGTCTTTAACGATATTATGTCGGTAATAGCAGTTCGGGAAAACAATTTACAATAAGATATTATCTTAAATCATACAAAATATCATGAATGACTCAATAACAAGAGCAGTACTTTCGAAAGTATTTCTAAATATGTCTTTAAAGACATTATTGGCAAATATCTTGACCTTAGTTTTTAGTATCTATCAATTTTTTTGGGTAGCACTCTTGCATATTTGTAAATTAACAAAAACAGAAGTGTGAAAATAGTGTAATAGTTTATAGTTTTATGGACAAAAGGCGTAAATTATAACTGTACATATAAAAGTTTTTTTATATATATTTTTTTACTACAAATTCTAACCTCAATGATATAGTATACTGAAATAACTTTAACTTCTCCATCAACAACGACTTGAACAATAAGATTTTGTATAAAATATAAATCAAAATTAAGTAGTCTTGGCACCTACAGAAGTAAACGAATAGCATACCTACCTAATTCATGATTCAATTTACTTACACAATAATTATGAAGCTTAACCTACCTAAACAAAAGTTCGATATTTATTTTTAAGGCGATAAACAACCAAGTGAAAAAAATGTTAAAATGAGTTATAATAATTAGCAATACATGATAAATTTACCTTCCCATCCACTTTAACCATAGTTTTCCCATGGCCAGGATATATCTTATAACCACTGTACGCGCAAAGACCGATCCTGCAAATACAACACTAGATGTAAAAACATATTACTTATTCTTGAATTTATCTTTCATACACCAACTTATTTACAAAGATTAGTTTGATTTTCCAAAATTAAATAAAAATACAAACGTACTTCATCTTGACGGCAACTTCGGAAAGAAAAGAGCAAAACAAAACCAGAGTTGCCAGTCGTAATGTACATAAAACCCACAAAAAATACTCATAAATGTCAATTCCTGTTATCATACTGTTATATACTATAAAGAAAGTGAACGTACAATCATATATACAATAAATAAGTATATTAAAAAAAATACGATTGAAAAAAATGCGCTAAAAGAAAATAATAAAGTAATAAAGAAGTGAGAGTCTGTAGAATTACTTTAATTTAATGCATTGATGACTATGACAAATGAATATTTTTATTCTGTATTAAGAGGACATTAATATAAACAATAATCCTAAAACTAAAAGAACAATAAACCCCTATAAAACGTTCTATCTCTTCAAAAGTAATGACTGCACAGACAGACACACCAACATAAGCATCAAACTTTCAAAACCTCTCTTTTTTATGTACCTACCTAAAAACTAAAAAAATTACGAAACATAATACAGTAACTTTTAAACAATGATCCATCTTCTACATTTCAGTCCTCGTTTCAGGTATTTGTCATCAAGTCCTCGTCATCAGAAAATACTAACAAAACTTGTTAAAACAAATCTGACGAGTAAAACTCGATGGGTGTACCAATAGGGTTACTTCACCTGTCGTCAAACTCCAAAATCAGATCAGCAAATTTGCACGGTATTTAATCGTTAGACCATATAATAAAATTAATTTAAAAATCGTATGTTACAGACTTTCATATAAAATCATACGTTTAGCTTTTTAAAGTAACTTGTTATAGCAGTCTGCAATCTTCTTATATATTTAAAATTATCGTGTCACTATGTTAGTTACCGTACTCCTCCGAAAACAACAATCTACCTGATAAGAGTTACGTAAACTGACTAAAATATGAAATTAAGACTGAATACCAATCACTAATTATTTTTAAATCGTTTTAGAATAACTCAAAAAAAGTGGTTTCAAAACCAACCCTAAAAAAATCAGTTTCATTTTGAAAGTTATTAAAATTGTGATTCGATGTTTGTATTAAAGTCCCACTAATATGGGAACTTTTAGTAAATTGGCAACTATTAAATCACAGACACGTAGACCACAGACACATTGGGGCGTATTACATTGTCAATATTATCGTGATCCTAATATCGCAATATCGCAAGTATTGAAAGGGGCTATTACATTTGTCAATAATATCATCATCAGTATACAGTTGAATTTACTAGAGTAGTTGTGTTTCACATTCGATTAAAATTAAGTTAATCCGAATTCTACATGGATAATATTAGTAGTAATTGTAGAAAAGCAGCTATAGCAATAATATTAGCATAAGCGTTGAAAACCAAAGAGCAAAGAAAGGCAAAGAAAGTGCCGGACTCCTTTGCAGAATAGACCATCTGCTTTTCTGCCAGACAGGCCGTAAAAGCCAAGCATAGGCTTACCGTTATTAACACGTATTAACAGTAACATCCTTCTAGGGGATAGAGTTTGCTTGCCGTTGACGTGTTCCGGTTCAGAGGTACCGAAAGGAGGAGAGAAACTGTTAAGGCGGAGGTTCCTTCATCGTAATGCTCATGTTCTCTTTTTGTTGAAGTGTGTGATGTTCGCCTAAAATCCCTTATTTACTAATAGGAAAATCTACAATTTTTTAAATATGATGTAAATGAGTTCAACTCATAATCTGTATTTGCGCATTCCCTCTACTATAACTTTTTATGAGAGCTCTTTTCCCGTGGAAGCGTTATTGAATAGGTTAATAACAACGTTTTTTTGAATTGTTTTAATACGGTCAATCTCTTACCCTATTGAACCTGTGTGTACATTTTTTTCTTGGATTCAAAGGTTGTCTAGTAAATTCGTTTTGTTTGGTCTTTTGCGTAATAAATCCTATTAATTTATGTCGCTGATATTACTTCTGAAGTACTTTTACACGATACACATGTAGATCCTCAACGAACTCACATGCACGAAATCAACGAAACCAAAATAACGTGTAGATGCATCTGTCAGATAACAACATTCCTATCAACCAATTTTTTTTAAAGTGTGTAAAATCCCGCCGCTTACGGGGGAAAACAGCGGGTTATGTCGGACTCGAACCGACTAAAAACTACATTATGACCTTCGCGCCGCCCGCCTAGGAGCGAGATGGGGCCGCATTGGCATTCATCATCTCGCTCCACGTCATGCATGCGAGGCAGTGTTGGCCGATGAAATTCCCCCGACACCCGCATTGGAGGCGCTTAGAAGGCGAAAGAACCGCCTTCTTGCGCCTCTAGTCCGCCTGCAATGGAGCGGGCTTGAGTTGGGATCGTCCTCCCGGGCCCGCTCCGCGGTCTCCTTTTGCTTCATAGCTTCTTCGCTACCACTACCGCCGGCCAGGACCAGTCACTACCGAGCATAGCGTTGACGACACTCGGTAGCGATAGGTCCTCTCCTACGACCGCTGAGAGGGTACATTGTGACTCAAAAGCGACGCACTCCTCAAGCGTGTAGGACGATTCGTATCTCCCCAAAACCAATCTATGTTTAACAGTTCTATAAAATTTTAAATATCTACGATTGTTTTAACCTCATGCATTACGCACGGAACTCGTGCTTCGTTTACACGGATTCATAATGTTGATAGAAGGTAGTAGTCTAGATGTTCTACTCTATAAAGTCCAGTCTAGTCATAATGCAATGGGAGATACGATGATGAGGAAGGATATGCGCAATGGCGCTTCGAATAGTCAATTACGTAGATTTTGGCGATATTCATTTCTTCAAAATTTTTTTAGGAAGTTATGTTATAAACTCGTAATTTTAGGTTAAATAATTAGATTAAAGGCAATCAGTAAATACATTTAACATTTATATACTTGGTTTAGACTTAATATGGTTAATTTAATGGTATTAATAATTTATATGGTTAATTTTTAAGTTAACATGCTTTTTCATATGCAAAAATGGCTCTGACATTCAATGAAAATCATGATGACGAGATATCGAGATACCTATTCAAAAGGCAAAAGCAAAGTTTTTTCAATTATTGTCATCATCATCGGGACTGACAAAATAAGGAAAAGCAAATAAAAATTAAATTATTTGTTCATAAACATACTTTTCAGAGTTAAATACATGTCAATTAAAGAAAGTGCGACCGTGGCGCTGGCTAACTGTTTTGATTTCAAGACGTAAGTAATAGTTATAACTAAAAAGCATTCTTTATTTTCAAAAATGTTTATAGTATTAATTATTTTGATATATCTTAATTTAAACACAATATAATTTATTTATTAACAGTAGATTATTTCTTCCGTCTAATTATTCTTAAAATATCGATAGTATCGATACTTTATGCTAATTACTACTTACGTCATTACGATATTATTTTATAACTCAGATAAAGTATACTTTATCTGAGTTTTATAAACGTCAGTTATGGTATGTCATTGTGGTCATGGAGCGATAGCCGATAACCTCAAACTTTGTGTGTAACAAAAAACAAATCCGAATTAAAATGATTTGCCCCGATTTTTTGGAATTTCAGGTTTGTATCATTTTAAACTAAGGTTTGAAGTGAAAGCTTCAATTAACTTTGTAACTTACGAATTGAAGTTAGTGTTCACACATAAATATTTTGATTTTCAGGACATTTTGAAGAAGATGAGAGTGTTGGATGATAAAATTGTTTACACTCTTAATACTTCGATACCCACAGAATCATTTAAAACTAAAATAGATGCTTCATCTGCTTGTCAAGATTTGTATGAACAGATAAAAAATGGCCATTCAGAAAGAGAAAATGTTATAAAAAACTGTATTATGGTCACTGCTGAAACCGTGAAAAAACTAAAATTGGCGAAGGACAGTAAGCCAGATGATATAGATATTAATAGAAACTTAAAATTTGAACAAAAAAAGGTACTTTTTGTTGTTATTATTCATAATTTATATTTTTACCTACTTTGAGTTTTATTAAATTTTATTATCTTATTTTAGTTGCGATTATTACAAACAGAACTAAGTGTGGAAGAAGTAATCAAAGAAAAGACTACAAAACTTTTTACAGAGAAATGCAGAACATATTATAAGCCAGATAATTTATGAAGACTGATTTTAAGGCATTTAAGGTGTTTATGATGGTTGAATATTTTAATTATATTTTGTAGTGTATTTAGACTTGTTTATATTATATTAAATTAAATTAAATATGCATTCTACATTGCCTGTTTTTAATTATATCATACTACCTAGTTAAGCTAATAGATGTTGTCCTGCCCTAACTATATTGTTTTTTATCATATGAACTGTCTCCTGAAAATAGGCCAACACACAAAAGAATTAGTAAGTTTGTTCTATCTGTTCAAGCATGATAAATTGAAATGTTAGTGCAGCAATTTATTTGCATTGCATGCAATATGAAGGGTTTTTAAATCAATAGTAAAAGTATATTAGATGACCAGTTAGACTGCTTGTTTATAAAGGCTACCATAATATATTATCCACTATATTCACGTGTTGAAATCTATAGCATGTCTGTTACTATTTGCTTCTATAACAATGCAAGTTTTAAGTACATGGATAAACAATAATTACGAATACAATGTGTGCAACTCAGTATGCCTTTTGGTATAGGCACAAAATATGAACATGTACAGAAGATAATCTACTTACAAAGTGCATTCAAACAACACACACTTTGACAACTCTCACAGACATATTTGTAGCCACTGTGGACCACTTGGAGAGTGTGTGTCATTTACTTGAGATGTGCTTAAGTGATTTTTTATGCAAAATTAGAACAAACAAAAATACACATACACAATATTCATTGCTAAGTCCCTTGTGCAATATACAGAGTGCCAAATGTCACAATGCGCAGACCTGTTTTGTTTCCTCCATATTCTAAGTTTTATTCTTTTCTTGCAAATACTCCAGGAGACACAATTTAAAACTTATTTCAGGGCGAGTCTCATCAGCGCGCTATCAGGTTGAAAGAATTGGGGCATTACAGAAATGGAGCAAAAAAAAAGTTATTATAAATATCCAGTTCAGTTTTAATTCAACACAACTATCGTCATATTTTAGACTAGCAGTTGTAAGTAGCTAAGCTAAGTATTTCTGTTAGAGAAAACATGTTTAAGTTTAAATACCTTTTTACAACTTAAATGTTATATTATTGTAATACAATTAAAGATGTATTGATTGCCGGAGAGTTTGTTTTTCCGTTCCTCTTTCTAACTTGCAAGCATATGGTGATAGTCAACGGTAGATATGGTTAAACTTAATCACATATTAATATTATTTGTGATAGTAATTTTATTCAATTAAAAAAAAACCTATTTCCGAAATGTAAAAGTTAAAATGTTTGCATAACATAATGTGATAGAACATGTATTATGTATGTTTGAAAAAAATGTAAACACAAAAATAACTTTGTTTCATTTTTTATACAAATATTTTATTAATTATTACTTATTAATTTATATTCCTGGTTTTTTCTCAACAACAAATCTAACGACCAAATACAAGTGCCACTGCTAGTTTTTTGTGCTTAGGCCAAAGATGACAACCCTAGCTAGAGCGACGCATGTTGTGTAGAGTGAAGTAAATACATGAGATTGACTTCTATAGCTGTCTTTATTCTGTTCCTCTTGCAATCCTCTCCACTGCCTCATAGACAGCATAATGAGAAATGTTTATGGCCTTAATAGAAGTTTAGATTTTCTGTAGCACATTTGCAATAGGAATGATTTACCTGCTATACAAGCATGTTTTGATTGTCAAATTGTACAGGCTCATTTTAATAGTCCACTCTCATTATCTATCTTTAGTGCCTATCATACCCGGACACACAGTAGCTGACCAGCAAGTTTGTACTAATTATGGCCAAAAACATTCAAAGATTGGAATATGTGTGCACTGTTAAAATGTACCTAATATTTAAATTATGAGTAGTGTTTACAGTAAAAACTTATAAGGAAAGAAAAATATTAAAAGTAAGCAGTTGAAGGATTAGTCATTATGTATACATGCACCTCTGATAAACTGATACCCTAAGCTTGTGTTTAAGCACTGACAATGGTAATCATTTGTGTGAAGATTATATATCACTACTTTATAGCATTTATTTCGATTTATTACTATTTTTACATGTGTGACATCTGTAATAAGCAAAATATTTTATTTTGATAGATCAATTTGAGTCATTTACATTAGATATTGACTGATTAAATTATATGATGATTTGTTTCATAGATATTAGTTATTAATTATCAATAATCAGAATTGGTAACTTTTTGTGAGACTAGATTATACATGTGATTGGAATTAGAAATTAAACATCATTAGAAATTACTCAACTAATTTTAATATTTTTTGCCATCAAACAGTATCTAATCTTCAAGTTATGATAATTCTTAAACACTTCTCAAAATACTGTCAATTTCACCATGTTTATGTGAACAACATTTGTAACTCTTTTTATATATTGTTTATTGTGATAAGTTAGTGAACAAGCACATAGGCCTCCTGATGGTTAGAGACAACAGTAGCCTGTACATACCTAGTTACAGCGTGTCACTATCTTGCGACCTGGATGTGAGGCCAATTTTGCAAAACTTCTGGCTACCCTTCCCTCCGGCCAAGTCATTATGTCAGTAGGAATAGGTAAGGTAAGTGGTAGATCCCTACCCAGGCAAGGTGCAATATAAAAAATAGTAAAAACACTTTTCAAAGGCCTTCTCTAATTGGTAAAATAAATAGTTTGGTACTATTACTACTCTAAAAGCTATATTAATACACTTATCAACTATAAATATATATTAAGAAAACATTTTAAGTTAATTTTTAAATTAACTTTAAATATAAATGTGAAAAATATAAATTTACAGTTATTCTTAATTACATTTACTTCCTTTAAAAATATAAATTAGATCAGTAAACTATGTACTTTATCTCATAAAAATAATATTTTCTGCTTTACATTGTACAATATATCAACATTATAGAATAAAATATAGTTTTACAGATATAAGCCAATCTAATTACAATTTTTCGGTATTCTTATTATTCTTTTGCACTTTCTGATTTTTTGTAATCTTCTTGATACTTTTTATGCCAATCAAGATTCATTTGGTGTACTGATTCACCTCTTTTTGCCGCTGCCTTACCAGCTAAAATTGCTCCCAAACTCGCAAGTGCAGTGCAAACGATTGCTATATTCGATATTTTGATTCTTGCCTCACTTCGAGACCTTTCAATAAGTTCGGGACTGAAATAAACACAAAGATTGTAACCAAATAACTTTGTCAGAATTAAGTAAATGAAAACTCAATAGCAGCTATAAAATAAAATACTTACGAAACAAAGTCAGGAATTTCCTGTTTGTTCTTAAACTTCTTGGTCCAAACAAGGATAAACTTTTGTAATTCGCTTGGTCTATATCTAGGCGACATTGAATCTCCTTTAGCATCAGGTTTTGCGCCTGGTGGAATAGTAGACATACATCTTCTTATATTTGCTATATTGCAGCGAAGAAAAAATAATCTATTCATAATTTTCTCTCTTAACTTCTTTCAGAATAGGGAAAACCGGAAAATTAACTGCGAATCAAATTGTCACTTTTGCAGTGTTACCACTTTTTAAATTGAGGAAATGCTAAACCTTGGCTCTAAAAATGATAAAAAACAATGTAAGTTACCAAAAAACTGCTAGATGAAAATCATGAAAAATTATTGATATTTTATGAAAAATGAGATGTTTTAGAATTCTGTATCTTTAATTGCTAATGTCCTTAAAACGAATATAAATCGGAAGTAAAATTTTTAGGTTACATTTTGTTATCTACACTTGTAAATATTGTTAAATAAACAAAATTTAATAACAAAATACATCTCAAAATAAAAATGTGTGCGTGTACTAGCGTACACTCGTAAGAAGTGAAGAAGTGAAACTTCTTTATGACGTTATTTTTCAAAAAAGTAATTTACTATATATCCCTACTCCGCTGGAGAAAGTATACTTCAAATCACGCGTGGTAGGGATAAGAAAAAAGATGGCGCGTGACGGAAAAAATGTGACGCGTAAGGAAAAAATGTTACACTAAATTTTTTTCCAACCCGGATAAAGAAGTTTCACTTCAATAGCCATAACCTCTACTATTATAATATCATGTTCTACTATTTTGGCAAAAAAAATTTTTTAATAATTTTTACCTCGAAAATGAACTTTTCTTATTAGGCAAAAATTCAATAATTTCATAATATAAAATTTAGAAAAATACCAAATTTATAATTAAAACTGCTAAAACGGCAATAGTTTTTACAGTACACAAGACACTTGACTGATTGTCTTTGATAGAAGTCTCAGATTATATAATAGGTACCTAGAGGCAAAGAGAATACAATACTACGTAAGACCTAGAGGTACCTACTGTAAATCGTAAAACTACGGCGATAACGAAATATCTTAAAATAATAATACGATGTTAATTGTCGAAATCTGATGAATTTTGTTGTAAACTTACCGAAAAAGTTACTTTATGTTGTGTTTGGGCCCATAAAGTAAGGAAAATTATTTTGAAACTTTAATTTTTAGGATGTGGTAGCTACCTTTTACAGAAAAGATGTTGAAACACACATAAAAATCCCTTTAAAATTATGTGATAATTTGAGATTTGCACACGATGTTTATTAAAAAGTGCACACCATCCTCCGGGAAACATGACGTCATAGGTACAAGACACACTTTTTTAATAATCTGCAAATCTATGTTTTACCTTGAAGTTAGGCTAATTTTAATGTTTTTTTAAATTATAATAAACGAATAAATTTTCTCAATAACGATATAACGAAAGTTATGAAAAGAAAGTGAAACTAAATATTTAGGTGTAAAAAAGGCTAAAGGTGTAAAAGCTTGTGGTAACCCCCCTGGGTTTTACTATTTCAACAATACTAATTGTCAGTCGAGAAAGACAACCTTATGACGTATATACTATAAAGTTGCTTAAAAAGGCAGACATTTAGCAAGATGGAAATAATACTGCTATAAGCGTTCATGGTAGGGCCCCAGTAGGGTTACTCTTGAATCTCGATATCATGTGAATTCGAAATTATTGTTATCGTGTATGTCATTTTAGGTATTTTTGAAAAAAAAAATACTTGCGGATTATTAACATCCATTGACAAATAAATTCAACGAATCCGATAAAATAGTTTACTATTAACTATTTAATATACTAAATACTAACAGTTCAACTATATTGTGTTCAAGAGTACATAAAATGACATGCTCGATTTCAATTTCCAACATCGCATGAATCAAGCTTCGAGAGTAACCATACAGTTTTTTAGGATAGGAGCATAGAAGAATAAGTACAAGAGTTTGACTCCTTTCATTTATTCTTCTGTGAAGTGTAATGCAATAGCACGTTTCTAGTGAGTATCTATAGCGGTTTGGACTTCAACCGATCATTTAACCGTCCCTCTTGCAACCGCTTGCCCCACAATCATCAACCGCCAAGTCAGCGAATTATCGATCTAAGAATCATCGATTCCAACCACGACGGCTTCGTCATTGCACAAACTACTCGTGAGTTTTAAAATAAAACTGCAGTTCAACGGCCGCAGCAGACAAGGGTCGAAACCATAGACTTAGGATAACGCTCATTGATTTTTTAGCATTTATATTAATAGTAAAATAGTAAGTATTTTTACGCCCATATCACCGAAAAGGTAGGCAGAGGTACAACCAAGGCACCCATGACTAGCCGATGACACTAAGACCTACAATGTGATACATCGTTTTTATTAGAGAATTGGCAAAAACCACACTTTCATTTTGTTACCCGACCCGGGAAACGAAACGAGTAAACGACCTCACGAAGTCAAGTCCAACACCTGGAGGGGTACCATAAGCTCTTAACACAACAGTATTTCAATAATACTAATTATTGTCATCGGAGAAAGGCAACCTTATAACGCAGATTATAAAGTTGCATATAATAGCGAAAATTTCATAAGATGGAAATAATACTGCTATAAGCATTACAGTTAAAAATGTAGGTGCTGTAAGGAAGAACGTAATGTGTTGCTATAATATGTACCTACTACCTAGTACCTACCACGGTGGTGTTGTAGTTATCATTTACACACATTTTTCCGCAAATAAATAATTTTCTTTCTTTCTAGTCTAGTCAAAATAAATTGAAATATGACCACTAACATCCCCCAAAAGTGCTATTTTTTCATTCATCTTTTCTTTCTTTTCATCTACTACGGATTTTTATTATATTTTTACGGTATTATAGAATAGATGCCAATTTTCACTTGAAAATTATTTTTGGTTCTGCGTAAAAGAGAAAAAACGCATTTTTAAGTATATCTCGGAGCGGCACCCCTGTAAAGCATGGAAATAACCTTAAACGTATTATACATCCACACTATTGTTAAAAACATTTTGTGAAGTGTCTTAAATTTTTTTTGAATGGCTAATTTATTGCTAACCGCGAGGTTTTTACAACTTCACCGGGCTGTTTTTGGCCGAGCAGAGTGCTCGGCCCGAGACATCATTATTTAAATGGATTGGACTGTTCGCAAAAATGTCAGCAACAAGGGCTGTCTCATAGGATACCCAACCTCGACTTGATGCTGCGTTCTGGTTACTGGGTGGACTTGATGGAGGAGTAGTGGCGGCTTGTCGCTTGGCGTTAGGTGTCCGGCGCGAGGGATGTCTTCGTCGCCGAGACCGGTGGCGACGGTGTAGAGTGATAAGGGATGTAGGTGATGAGGGAGTATAGCGTTTGCCGCGGTTATTGGGTTCGGATGATCCGATAACACGTGGTGGGGTCTTCTATGTTTGGTGGGCACGTTCGCAGCCGGTTCGTATTCACACGCGGGTGGTAACACCGGGTTCGTGTAGGCAGCCTTTGCTACAGAGTAACTTCCGATAGTTATTTGAAATGCTGCGCTATCGTGGGTAAATCGAGGTCGCAATGTGGGTCCTCGTTGCGAACGTACCACGGATCACGGGTGGCAGTTCGCACGAACCTATCTTGAACTACTTTTAAATTTTTAAGAAGGGACGGGAGGTTATGTGCGCAGGCTACACTACCGTAAACTAATATAAGTCTAACACATGTTTTGTAAAGTGTCACTTTGTTAATAAGTGACATTTTTGATGTGTGACACCACGATTAAAGTACACCGCTGCGTTTTTATCGGGGTTCACTTCTAAACGCCACTTCCCGAACCATTTCGTTTCGGCCGCGTTTCGGAGAAGGTAGCTGATTTGATTACCGTGACGGTGGGATGAACAGAGCCGTGTTGTCCGCGAAGAGGGCTACGTGGACGCGGGGCGGTCGGGGTACGTCGTTCGTGTACAGGGTGTATGATGTAGGTGAGAGTACTGAGCCCTGTGGCACTCCAGCCTCTACTAGAGAGAGTCCCTTCTACACGAAATCTGAATTTACATGTCTTTAATGCCGTATATCTTATATTGACTGGACTGTTGGTTCTATTATTTTTTTTTCGTTTTTGACAAGCTGTACTTGGTTATTGGCAGAAGCTCACATCTATGATAGAAACGAAATAAAAAGATTTGTCCACGATTTGTCTTTGGTTAACGTCAAACAAATTGTCAAAAGACGAACAACCACTGAATGAATTTGATTTCATTTTCAACTTTCAAGTTTCACGAAATTGATTCGAGTTTATGACGTGATTATTATATTTGTTCAAACATTATTTATTTTACATGGTTGATTAATTTTCAATTGCTGCTACATTTTGGACAACATAGTGTGTATATATGGTTTACAACTGATAGTTCAATATGAAAATCACAATAATTCTAATAACTTTGCTAGACCTGAACAATTCATTTGTTGATGGGATTCCATTTCTTTATCTTTATATTATCGTTAAGTTTACATGAATAAGCTTATTTTATGTAGTATATTGAGATTAATAATTCGTTTTGAATGTTTATGGAAAGTAGATTCATTGACGAAGTGATATAAACAACACATACGTTTTAAAGTGTTATTTGTTTCAATAATCCAGATGTCCGGAGGTCACAAGCATCGTTACAAGAATGCAGGCTCTAGTGCAGATGAGCTTCGGAGACGACGGGAAGAAGAAGGGGTACAGCTTCGTAAACAAAAGAGGGATCAACAGCTTTTCAAACGGAGAAATGTTAATTTGCCAAGTCTTGATACTCCTGATAGCTTACTTCAGGTAAACTTATGTATTCAAGTTATGTGACTTAAAATTTTTTTTTCTTATAAATATACGCCGGTCTAAAAAATGTAAAAAAGTTGCTATCTTTAGATTTTTAACAATTCGAAGTAGATTGTAAATCAGATAGTGCCATTAAAACAATAACATAGTTATTTAACCCAAATTTTAGTTTCTGCTTATATATGAGATATTGCATTATGATTCAGAGTTACAATTGAGTCATCAATTGTTAGCCCACCTGTTATTTATTATCTACGCATATAAAACTTTTTAAATCACTATCTGTTATAAAAAGTGCATGAAAATCCGTTGTGTAGTTTGAAAGTTTAAGCATACAATGGGAAATAGGGACAGAGAACATGACTTTGTTTTATACTATGTATTGATTTCTTAATATCAGGAAATTTGTCTGCTTGTTAGATCATGATTAAAGTGATATTGAGTGCAATATGAAATTTTATATCATGTCTTAAGCCTACTGATGCGAGATGCTTGTATTTTCGTTAATGACACATGGAGTGGGACAATCAAAAAGTATGTTATCACGTTAAAAAGATATTGGAAAACTCGCTAATATTGTAAAACTTAAGTTTTTCACAAAGAACTGCTATAAAACAGCCCTCTAGTTCTTTGAATTTCATCTTAGCTTAAACGCTTAACTTTTTATACTTTCACAAGTTTGCATATTTGTAGCAGAGTGTTTATTTTATGTTAGTGCTTTCTGCGCTTTTAGTATACAATCTATAATATGTAAAGTACCATGGAAAAATAGCACCTTACTTTATTGAGGTGTTTAGGAAGTATATAATATATGTATATAATTTTTAAAAAACTTTGTGTAACATAATTGATTGAAGACGCCAAAGGTCAATGTAGAGTTTTCATAATTGCTCTATAATTTATAATAATAATAGTAGATGTGTATGTGATGTGTATTAGAATGGAATATTATGAATAGTGGATTGCCTCGTAGCTGAACATTTATAACTCTTAATTTTACTTTATATAGAACTAGCTGCCTGTTCTAGCTTATCTTAGATAATATCTTTTTTATTGTAAATTGAGATGTAAGCAATTTTATCTTTTAAGTTGGACCAAACTGCACATGATGTGCAAATTTTATTGATGTCTGTTAAGTAGCCATCGATTGCTGACAAACAACGTGACACATAATAATATTATGTTTATATACATTTTTACAAACTCAGGTCTATTAGCTACCACTACCACTATTTCTAAATGTAGCCAGTCCGGACAAGAAACGGCGAAACAAACTCCTCAGCAACTATGATTTCATTACTTAAATTGAGTTTATAAATCATATGCATTTATGTATCTGAAGAATAACATATAACATCACATTTCTATAAAATCAATAATGCCGTCAATGCATTGTGGGACTAAGTAGTACCTTTGGCTAATGTATGTGATCTGTGAAGACACTAACTTAAATTTAATGTTATCAGGATGATATGGCACTGTCTCCAACCGAAGATATCACACCACAAATGGTTGCAGCTCTCTATAGTGAAAATCCACAGGACCAAGTTATGGCTACTCAAAAATTTAGAAAACTACTAAGTCGAGAACCTAATCCTCTGATTGATGAAGTAATCAGAACTGGAATTGTTCCTAAATTTGTTGAATTTTTAACTAATAGTGCTAATCCGACATTACAGGTACCTACTATTAATTTATTATAATTTTATGCTTTTCAATTTTATTATAACTATAGTAAGGGAGCTGATGGATTACCTGGTATTATGATATATTGCAAAAAATAAAGATTTCTGCTATAGCTCGAATGTAAAGATAGTATAGTTTGTGCTCAACTAAATATACCAATTGGATAGTCTACTGCAGTGTGAAGTGTCGGCGGAAATTATAAGAATACAAATCCGGGAGCACCTTTTTTCACGAGATAAGTAGGGAGGTTAGGTAGGTAAGAAATAAACGCACACACCGACTATTAAAAGTGTGAATTTAGTTCGAAGCGGCATGGGCGCTGACGAACATAGCGTCGGGCTCGTCGGAGCAGACCCGCGTGGTGGTGGAGTGCGGCGCCGTGGAGGTGCTGGTGGCGCTGGTGGGCGCGGGCGCGGCGGACAGCGTGCGCGAGCAGGCCGTCTGGG
>NJDD01005373.1:118969-131045 GCA_002245505.1 Calephelis nemesis
GGGGCGCTGCCGCCTCTGCTCGAGTCAGTGCTCTTCGTACTAATATTAATATAATTATTATTCATTTATAATAACATTATTGAAGTGAAACTTCTTTAGAGTTGTTGTGATTTCAAAACGGGTGCAACGGAAAAACGACAGGTATGATACACAAATATATATTCATCTCATACTTTTGTCGATTTACTGAAGTTTCACTTCTATCATGCATGAATCGCACACACACCTTTTTTAAATATATTTCGTTCTTTTTAAACAAAATTAGGCGACATGTTCTAGGTTATGCTACACAAACATAATTTAAACTAATATAGCATTAAACAAATTTTGGCGGTTAATGTCGGCAGTACAAGTTTTTCACATTCATTTATTGCTAAATTAGTTTAAATAATGTTGGCACAGCCCTGAAGATGCTGTAAAAGCGAAACCGGTTGGCTAATTTTGTTAAAATAGAAATATAAAATATATCAAGTGCAAGTTTATTTTTATCTTTATAATTACAAAATTGAGTTTCACATATGTCAAGAATGGAAAGTGGAAACAGTTCTATATATAATGACACATTATGTGCATTTAAAATTATTAAATAATAGATAGTAGATAATAGATAGTAGTAATAATAGATAGTATTGTAGTTGGGATGTTACTACCCCATGAGCTGCTGGGTAATTCATAATTTAAGTTATTGTATGTATCTGAGAGTATAGACAGTCAGATCTAGGTAATAAAATGTTGTGCAGCAGCTCGCTCGAGCAATTATGATTTGATGATTAAGCCATACCTTTGTCTCTGCCTTAGAAGAATCTCCTATTTTTCTCACCATTTTATGATATTAAAATTACACAACAGCTATTGACAATGAAGATGGTGTTGACGTTTCGTTAACTTAAGGTTGGAATATTAGCACCTTGCGCATAGACTTTGCAAAAATGTATCAATTGTTATCTCACTTAACACCACCACTACCATCATCATTCACTGTCCATCCAATGGTGGTGAACCATCACTATTTCACAGTGTTGGTGACAGACAATCCCTTCTTCTGTGTATTTTCGATAGGAAAGAAGCACTTCACATTATATTCTTTAGAAGATCCTAAGACCAGCATAAGGATAACTCTTGTATGTACTTTGACAGAACTGACAGCTTTGTACATTTTCATTGTAGCAATCTCTCACATTTCTATAATAGTAGTAACAAAGAGAGATAGGCTATTTTCATTGTTTATTTAATTTAAAAAGTATGAATAAACAAATGCTTATTTTATTAACTTTTAAGTTTTTAACATGGACTGTGCTATCTTATACATTATATAAAATTGTTTCTTTTCAGAATTTTAAATAATTATTCCAAGCTTTCAATGACGAGAAATGCGGTGTGGACCTTGTCAAATCTTTGTAGAGGCAAAAATCCTCCGACAAACTTTGAAGCAGTGGCTCCAGGTGAGTAAAACCATGAAGCTATATTACTACTAGAAATTACACTTCTGACAAAGACCTGACGTCATTTTCCGATACTGCTGACACACTGTAAGGACCGCCCTCTCTTCAGAAAGTCTTGTGATGTCTAATCAACAAAGTCAAAATGAGAGAGGCCAGGACAGGAGAGTCAGCAATATTTGGAAATGGCATCAGTTCTTTTGTTAGGAGTGTAATCTCCAGTAGTAATATAGATTCATGGTGAGAACAATGTTTTGAAACATTTTCGTAAATATTTTTTTTGTGACAGTGACAATTAACTTATGTGATTGCCATCTTTAAATAGTGTCATGTTTAATATTTCAACACTACTAATTCTTGCAACTGGTCAATTTCACGGAAGTTCTCTTCTCACATTGATACTGGCAAAATCACTTGGCAAGTAGAGTGGAAGCTATCACTAGCAAAGAACAAAAAGAAGAATGTTTTTTTGTAGAACCAGTCAATTGCAATCAAATTAGAAACTCAAATTTGACTAGCACCGTAGTATTAAAAGTGGCTCTGTTATAACAAAAGCAGTTAAAACTAATTATTTTAATCCAACAAATAATTCATTATTGAAAACTCATCCTGTTATTGCTATTCTAACGATAACAGGATAGGTAAGACAAGGCAAGCAATAGGAAATTAACATGCGTGTAAGTAGAATAGCACTACTGACATGCGCGATGACACCTCTTAATTCTTACAACACCGAAGTTGCAGTTGATTTAAACTTTCTTAAAATTGAATGAAGTGCTTATTTGTTTAAATTTATCTCAAAAATATTATGGTCATGGATGATATTTTCTTATAAGATTTTGTTGCCTTCTTTCGCAAATATGCAGCACTAGCTGTTAGCTCCCGACTTCGTCAGTGTAGAATAGTTATGGTGTTCGTACAAACTTTCATCCCTTATTATAGTCCTTTGTGTGTTGATTTTTGAAGAAAAAAGTAGCCTATGTTTCAATTTGGATCTTTAGCTATATGCATATCAAATTTCATCAAAATCTATTCACTAGTTTAGCTGTGAAAAAGCAACAGACTGACTTCAATCTATAATATTTTGCATGCATTGTCTAACAAATTATAAATATAAATAATTACATACTAGTTATCAGCTTCAGTGTTTCTAAGGCAGTACTAAAAGAAAAGAGGCTACTTATTTCTAAAAGATAGCAACTTTGAGACTCTGGGCTTACAGTTGTTTACAGGATAGCGGTGCTCACTTAGAATCAAGATCTTCTTACTTACTAGCTTCTTCCACAGAAAATCAAAGATAAAACTTGATGTTTCGCAGGTATTCCAGTATTAGCCCGATTGCTTCACCACACGGATGCGGATGTTCTGAGCGACGCTTGTTGGGCACTTTCGCATCTATCTGATGGACCAAATGAAAAAATACAAGCCGTTATCGACGCTGGTGTTTGCAGACGGCTCGTAGAATTACTTCTGTAAGTACTTTTATATTTGTTGTCACCATTAATGTAAGTTATTAATAGTAATTATTAACAAGCTGCTCCGGCAAAATTTATTCCACCCGTTCAGTTTGTATTTTTCAAAGTTTCCTTACAGTCGAACCGGATAAAAGTATCCTGCTTGCTGGTTCTAAGCTACCATCCCATCAATTTTCTGCCAAATTGGTTCAGCCGTTCTTGATTGATGAATAGTGTAACTAACACAATTTTCATTTATACAGGGTTACTTTCAAAAGACCGGCAAAGTTTTAATATGAGGGAGTTAAGGCCAAAAGGACTGTGCAAATGCAATTAATATTCAAAATGTTAAATATTAATTGCAACATTGTAATATTTAGTTTTATGAATATTCATTTTAAATAGTCCGCGTTAATGCTTCACTTGTCACGCCACGTTGTACCTAGTACGAGTCATGACGTCACTAACCTGCGCATGCGATTGCAGTCGGCGTTTACGTTATAACCATGTATTTTGTATTTTGCGTCAGATGAAAATTACAATTTGGATGATGGGCATGTCTTCTCTAATATAATTTTAAATCACACTTTGCATCATTAATCGAGATGGGAGGTAAAAAATATTTAAAAACATCACGAAAATGGGAATGTTCCTTACCAGCGTCGTCTATGCTGTCTAGTTTCGAGACTTCAGTGTCTAATGTTACTAAGCTATAAAAAAAGAAAACACAGGCAATGCTCCCTGGATCTCCTATGTAGAGAAAACCCTGCTACCAGCCAGGCAACTCGTAAGAGACGAGCAAAAGTTGAATGGGTCATTACTCAATACCAGCACGACCACTGGTGGTAGATTGACGTGCTGCAACTTGTCTTCCGTCTCACCTGTGTCTGCCTCCATTAAGAAAAAGTCATGTTCCGTTTCGGAGGTAAGGGTAAGTTCGTAGATTTGCGCAATTGGCGTAGCACCCTGGCGAAAGGACAGCATGCACCTTCAACATCTACGGCGTTTAAAGATACCGTTGTCTCTTACCGTCAGGAGAGTCGTGTGCTTGCTTGCTGTTTTCTCATATAAAAAAGGCAAGTTGAAAAGAGTCTTATCCGTCGCGCAACGCGACTGAAGATACAACACGATACTGATTGAGTACGAAAGCTAAGATTCGTATTCGTATCTGCGGAACTTTACAAAAATCCGTATCCGTGGATCTAAATCGTTAGTGATACGGCACGTCACTAATATGGACATAATTATTACTAACGTCGATGTTATTACTCCCAGACTCAGAAATACATCCTCTTCGATGCGCATGATTATGTGAGTGTTTCGTTTTGGACGTTTGTAGGTAGTTTCCAAACTGATTCATATTTGTACAGTATCGGTTTTCGGCCAACGAGGTGCTCAAACATTGTCTCCTGATATCAAGGTGCTGATTATGTATCTTAGTTGCCAATTCAAAATGAAAAATGTACATCAGTAACTGTCAAATGACACGTTTTATATTTGCTATCTCCAGTGACTAACAGAAATACAATAGAGATAGCAAACATAAATGACGTCATTTGACAGCTATTTTTTTGTACACCTTCCCATTTTGAGTTGGCAACTGAGATACATAATCAGCAGTCAGAGCTGTTTGCTTGAGTCTTTAATTTGTTTTTGCCTTAAGCTGTAAAAGTGTTGTGGATATTGTGTGAGCGTGTGTGTTGTGCAGACACAACAACTTCTCTGTGGTGTCTGCGGCGCTGCGGGCGGTGGGCAACATCGTGACGGGCAACGATGCGCAGACGCAGGCCGTACTCAACTGCAGCCCGCTGCCGAGCCTGCTGGCCCTGCTGGGCTCGCCCACCGAGACCCTGCGCAAGGAGGCCTGCTGGACACTCTCTAACATCACCGCGGGGAACGCCCAACAGATACAGGTATTGTACATTCATATTACTTACCTGTTACTTATTTTTATATTGTTACTTGGAATTCCAAGTACCACACTCAGGTACTCTCTTGTAAAAAAATCTGACTTAATGACTGATTAAGATAATTGACATCTCTGAGTGCAGTCGTTAATGAAGTATTTACTAATTATCATGTGAATGGTAGAGGGGGAGAAAGCAGCCTTTTCATATACTACGGATAATAACTAAATCGCAGTTTTAATAACGGGTCACAAAATATGTGTATGATCCCTAATAAGTTCAACAGTTTAAGACAAGTCGTTTTCCTTTCAGCTAACTTTGTTTTTAGTATGTTTTTGTTATTTACAGGCAGTAATCGACGCTGATATCTTCCCCAGTTTAATTGAGATATTGAAAAACGCCGAATTCAAGACGAGAAAGGAAGCGGCGTGGGCAATCACCAACGCAACAAGCGGAGGGACACCTGTTCAAATTAGGTAACTATTTTTTTAAATTATACTTTTCCTTTGCTTGAAATAAATTTTCAGAAAAATAATAATACATAAATAATATAAGTGGCTTGGCTTAAATAAACAGAACTTGCGCGTTTAACAAATTCATTAAGTTTCGAAAAAACACAAAGAAAACGAATTTGTTTGTTCGCTTTCGAATACGTTTACACGGATGTCATACAGTTATGCTTGATAATCAATACTGTCAATCCATTAAATGTCAAATGGTGACTGGGTTTCGGGATGTGAGAAAGAGACTTCTACATCCTCCCGCACATCTTACATTGTCTGTGAGATTACATAGGAAGGTGAACCTATGAATGTAGGTAAAGATAAACTGTTGGAACTCGTGCACCGATTTAGATCAGATTTTGTATCGGTTTTTCGGTCCTTTAGGATAGTATAAAGTTAGGATGGATAAATAAAGTTAGGATAGTTCTTATCCAGCTCTTTTAAGTGATCCGTGCAGATCTATGTACCTAAGTTAAATAAAGCGAGCGATGCCGCGGGTAACAGCTAGTATTTATGTAATAACAGTTTAGTGGTAACTAAGCATTAGTTGAAAAAAGCATATTTTATTTAACATACGATTTATGATACTGAGTCTTATTTTATTTATTAACTAGCTGCGCCCCGCGGTTTTACCCGCGTAAGTCCCAATCCCGCGGGAACTCCGGGATATAAAGTAGCCTATATGTTATTCTGGGTCTTCAGCTACCTACATACCAAATTTCATCGTAATCGGCTTTGTAGTTTTTGCGTGAAAGAGTAACAAACATCCATACATACAAACTTTCGCATTTATATAATATTAATAGGATTTTGAGATTTAAATCATAATAAGCTTAAGTTAATAACTTTTGGTTGTAGCTGTAAGTTATAATAAAATCAAAAAATGAAATAGCTGTCAATGATTGAACTTATATGTTGGAAGTTCAGATGTAAAATAAGCCTTTATTTTGCTAATTCCGCGTAAGCTTACGCGGAATTAGCAAAATAAAGGCTTATTTTACATCTGTTACAATGGATTTCCGCAAAGTAACCCCTGATTCAATAAAATGTCAATAAAATTATGAACTACGTAGATAGATGGAAATACAGACCCAGCCAACAAAACCCGAGTTCGGGTGATAAAAGTATGCTCTATCATCAGTATATCTCTATCTGTTTATAATTTTTATTTATTTATTAATTTCAGTTACCTAGTAAAACAAGGTTGTATACCACCGTTATGCGACCTGCTAACATTGACAGACACAAAGACCGTGCAAGTAGCTTTAAATGGCCTCGACAATATATTAAAAGCGGGACAGCAATATCATCAAGGAGAAAACCCTTACGCTTCTTTGATAGAAGAATGTTTCGGTAAGTTCTTTTACAATTATTCTGCTACTGTCGGAGTGTTAAATATATAGGTACTGCTTCTTTGCTTGAAGTTGGTGTTTAATACTGAGCCAACTGTTAATTATAGTATAATTGTAGTCTAAATGAAGGTGGAATAAATCTTAGAAAAATTATATTCATGGTGTAAAGCCATTTTTTTTTTAAAAACATTAAATTTTGTTGATGAATTCGCCCACGTATTAATTACTTACCTTTCCTGCGGGAACGTGTAGAGATATCGGGATAAAATTTAGTTATATGGAAGAAATTATTAAAATCGGTTCAGCGGTATTTGAAAACAAGTCTCGGGTTTGATTAGTGGTTGGCAACAAACATTGATTTTTTTTTATTTTCTGATAACTGATAAAGTGACATTGGCCGAGATTGAGTAAGTGCCCGGTTAGTTGATTTTCCATATATCATATTGTGAGACTTGATTAAAAAAAAACTTGGTACTGTCGACTAATTGTGGATTTTCCACTTCTGCCTACTTTTTCGGGATACGGGCCGTGAAGATACTTTTGCTCAAGCATAAAGACTATGAAATAACAATGCACGTTTTATTTATTCAATTTTCACATATGAACATTTTATCGTTACAGGTTTAGACAAAATTGAATTCCTACAATCGCACGAAAATCTCGACGTATATCAAAAATCATTTGAAATTATTGAGAATTACTTCAGTTTAGAAGGTGAGGACGGACGCTTGGCGCCCGAAGTGTCCTCGACCACGGACCAGTACGAGTTCAACACGGATCAGTCAGTGCCTATGGGCGGTTACCAGTTCTAACCGAACACACCTCACATGCTTAAATAAAACTATATGTGCAGTAAGTAACAGTTGAACACCCTATTAAAATAACCTAAGGCCAATTTTATTGTGTTTTATCATTTTTTAAGGCAAAGTATTTTGTCGCCTCTGTGGTCTAGCGGTCCGGGTGTTGGACTTGACTGCATGAGGTCTCGGGTTCGAATCCCGGGTCGGCCAACAAAAAAGGAAATTGGATTTTTCCAATTTTCTAATAAAAAAAATGTTGGTCGGGATTGGAAATGTGCCCGGTTGGCGATAGGCTTGCCACCTATCATGTTGTGGGACTTAGTGTCTTCGGCTAGTCGTGGGTGACCTGGTTGTGCCTCTGCCTACCTCTTCGGGGATATGGGCGTGAAGATACTTTTTTTTAAATTATTTTAAAATCGATAGCATTACATAAAGTCTACCCAGTTTGACATTTGACACTCGACACGTAAGGTCGTGGCGTGAAGATATGTATTTTTTTAAATGGATATACTAAGTCTGCAAGGATCGCGACACTTAGCACTCAAAACTCCCTGCCTACCACGTAAAGGTTTGGCCGTAAATATTCGTATGTATGTAGTTTTGGAGTCAATCTTAATCTCCCCATACAGTTTAAGTTTAATCCTATTAATATTATAAATGCGAATGTTTGTATGTATGGATGTTTGTTACTCTTTCACGCAAAAACTATAAAGCCGATTACGATGAAATTTGGTATGTAGGTAGCTGAAGACCCAGAATAACATATAGGCTACTTTTTATCCCGGAGTTCCTGCGGGATTGGGACTTACGCGGGTAAAACCGCGGAGCGCAGCTAGTGTTGATATAAAGGGCTGATGACAATGAAATGTCTCATCTGTTTATGATAGAAAAATATTTTGTCGTCTCCATAGTATTCGTACGAAAAATACATTTTAACAAAAGGAAAAATTCAAAAATCCTACCTTAAAACAAAAGATTTTATCTTAGTAAATGAGTATAGCATCTGTATTCATGTCGCATATTTTAAAAGTTTACTTGCAGCCAAAAAAAAAGTTGCTCGAAAAAAAGAATAAGTTGGTAAAATCACAACCACTAAACTGCTCAAAGCTATGTAGATGCTTTCCAATTTGTCAGTCATTACAACGTGTGCTATCCAACTTCGCGGTTGGTGCGGTGTCTTTTACTACTGAACCTATTTTTGTATGAAAATGACAAGTGGCTTTTAAAACTTTTAACAAGGCTTAGCACTGAGCCATAAAGCACCGTAGCGTACTTTGAAAAAAAAAAAAAACATTTTTGTCTTCATCAGAGCTTAAGTCTGGCCATCATCTAGACTAGGGATGTCACTAATTTTCGACTCCGATAAATAGAAAGAACAATGCCCATAATTGACCTGAGAAATAGTTATCGTGAATAATGATGTGAGGTATCTCAAAAATTTGCTGATTTTTTGTTATCATAAAATCACTCATTACTTTTGTATAATTAAGTTTATAAATGGATGTTTTTAATTTGAAAGTCTTGAAAAAATATTTAAAATGACATAAAATGGCACATTAAACAATAGCTGTGATTATCTGTGGTTAAAGTGTTTGAAATGTTTTGTTCCACGATTATTGTTACCCATTACTGCCACCACGTAATGTTTTTATAATAGTGATTAATTATTAGTAATATATTAAAAAAAGCTTAAACGTAATGTGTACGTAAAAATATGAATAATTGAACTACAAATACTTATTTTTAGTTGTGAACTAAAAGATTTATAATTAAAAAATCATAACACAGAGAAAAATATTCTGTGTGAAAATGATTTATAGTTTTGACAGTGCAGTCGCGTCGTGTCCTACGAGATTAGTTTGACACTTTTGACAGACACAGATGTTACTTTGCACTTCAAAGTTTCTCTATGTAACCTCAAAAAACTCATAATCTCAATAAATTTTCTTTCCGACTTAAATAAGACAAAATTAATTAATATTCATTTAAAGTAAACAATATTACGTTGAAAACAATAGCAGTGCTTCATATATAACTTGTAATTAAAAAAATATTTGACAGGTTTTTCAATGTATGAAAGATGGGCATTGTTCTTTCTGTTCACACTTTCGGTTTCCACATTTATATTGGAGGTTTTTATAGGACGAAACAGAGTAAATAACAGCGGTAGCCGCCGTCAAAATAACCTCTCAGCCGATTTTAATCAAATTTCTTAACTATCTGGAATTTGGTCCAAGTTAAGTGTGTATGGAAAAGAAGTTAGGCAGGTCTGAATAATCGTAATACTTGGCACTCTATAATCTCTGTCTTCCCCGCAAGGGATTTGGCTCGAAGAAGTGCGTGTGGGGTCCAATTAAAAATATGGTTTTAAGTTTTTATTCTGATATCCGATTTCTTCCTGAAAATTAAGAACTCAAACATACATATCTTCAAGCCACGTCCCTACTGCAAGAACTAATACTGGGTTTAATCTAATCTAGTAACACCACTGAATTTTGTTACAGATGCCTGTAATATGAAAATTATAATTCAGCTTCTAGCGAAGTAAGCAATCTACACCCGTGTGTAATTATATTTTGCACGTCGACGTAGCATTGTAGATCGTTTATTTATAACCTCGCCTCTTTATATTTGCTATTGTAGATAACTTGCATACATTTATTTTATTGTAAAAAATATTTTGTTGGCCTCACAGCCAGTCTCCGTTAGAACCTTTGTATGTTGTTATGTGATAAAGGAACGTTTTTAATTCGTTACAAAGATTAAAGATTGGTACCAACACATGTGTATTTTATTTTTTTATTAACAAACTTATTAACTATAATACATTGTATATATTGTCGATTTGATCACACATAAAAATCACAAAAATACGCCTGTGCAGTGTGCACATACAAACTTGTTGCAAACATACAAAAATACATGACAAAAATGTATTATGCCATTTAACACAACTCATTTTTTTTGTAATTGGCTATAATACACATTTGGCCAAGCTATTAGCCAACATATTTCTCATTTGATGTTGGATATCATTTGTTTTTAAGTATCTAAATTAGACTACAAGCACATGCCAAAAATAGATGGGTCACATGAACCACCAGATGACATATATAGGACAATTTAAGAGTATAAAGTAATAAGATTCAGCACTATACCGTCACCGGTAAGCTGTCCAACAGAGTGCAGGTGAAAATTCAGAAATGCAGGTAGTGTGAGCCTGTTTTGGTAGTTTATTTTCGTACGGCATTTTTATCATTGGATTAGAAGCTGATACAGTATGAAACTGATGCCGTACAAAATAAAGTGACCAATATGGACTCACTCTACCTGCACTTTTGAATTCTCACCTGCACTCAGTTGGACAGCTTACAAGTGACGGCATAGTTTTTTTTTATGTTATAGGGAGGCAAACAAGCAGACGGATTCCCTGATGGTAAGACATTCACGTAGCCTAGAGACAAAAGATGGTAATGGTGCGTTGCCAACCTGAGGTCAGGATGTTAAGCCTCGAGCAAAAGTAAGTTTACCGGCTACCTTCCCTCCGAACCGGTACACGTCATGACCATGAGCATGAGGTAAAGCGGTGGTACCAATCACGGTGTTAGTGTTGGTAAGCCTACGCTCGCTTTTTACGAGCTGCCTGGCAAGAAAGGCAGATGGTCTATTCTGCAAAGGAGCCCGAACCAACACGAACCTTATTGTTTTATGCTCTTATATCGTCCTATATATGTCACCTGGTTGTTCATATGACCCATCTATTTTTGGCCTGGGCCTATAGTTTATATTCTATAAAGTATACGTTACCAATATATTGGCCAAACGTGTATGGCGACTACAAGCAAGTTGAAACTTTCATTAAAAATAATGTTTTAGTACAATAATTTGTCATAACAGTATTCGATAACAATGAAAATACCTTTAGTAATTTACTGTCAGAATTTTAGGCCTACTGACAGGGCCACATTATATCTAATAAGGCAGATTATTGATATTGGATAAGAGACACCCGAATAATTAAACTAGAGAAATATCTTAAAACATAATCATAAAATTAAAAATCATAAGAAAAACAACATAATACTTATAACATAATACTTTCCTAGTATTTATTTAACTTTTGAGAATGTTCAGGATTGAGCGTATTTAGGCACAAGTCAAATGATGACAATATGTCTATGATGTTTTAAAATGTCTTTGTCTTTAACCGCGAATTGTAGACCTCCATAAGCGTTAAATATACGGTATTTTTTAAAAGTTAATGGTTTTCTTGCAAGTATTGTCCTTATTTATATAATACATACAAGCCCCGCACGTTGATATTGCGATTGACGGCCATCTTAGTGACGTAGTCGAACTGTCAGTACCGTTCGCAAAGTCAGCCGGCGCTTGTATTGAATGCAACTCTAAGTACTTAATTTGTTTATCTTTGTTAAAGTTTCCTGTTTTATTTTTGTTGTTGTCATCATAATTTTTTTGTTAAAATGAGTAAAAAAATAATTAATAGCCGTGCTAATTAAAGTGAACAATTATTTTGTAAAGGAGTTTTGAAAGTAGGTATAAACCGTGTTTTAAAAAGTATTCAAAATACTAGTGAGGACATGTTGATTTCAAAGCAACT
>NJDD01005373.1:169555-197771 GCA_002245505.1 Calephelis nemesis
TTTCTCCTTTAACAAGACTTAAACCACTTTCGTCACTTTGTAGTTTCATACTGTATGAAATCAGTTTTAAAGAAATTTCAATTGAAAGAAACGTTACTATACAAATGACAAAGGACTCTATTGGTTCGGTCATGTGGAAAGAAAATAGCAGATAAACAATCAAAATAGACAAACAACCGCATTATTATGCATTTATTATTCCACCGTGTTGGTCCGGGCTCCTTTGAAGAATAGACCATCTGCCTTCCTGCCAGGCAGCTCGTAAAAGGCTAGCGAATGCTTACTGTCACTATCACCGTGACACCTGACTAGGTGGTAGAGTTTCGCAGCGACTCACCCGGATTGGTACCACCGCCTTACCTATTCCTGCCGCCATAACGTCATGACGTGTTCCGGTTCGGAGGGTAAGGTAGCCGGTAAACTTACTTTTGCTCAAGGCCTAACATCCCGGCATCAGGTTGGCAACGCACCATTACCACCTTTGGTGTCTCTAGGCGGCGAAAATTTCTTACCATCAGGAAATACGTCTGCTTGTTGCCTTCCAATATCATAAAAAAAATTACATTATACATATAATAAATAGGCACCTGGGAAAATATAGGAGACGTTTCACGACTAAGTACAAGGTCAAGTGTCTTCGAAAATAACTACGTATTTGTATGAAATGAGTATTAGGGAAATAGGCAGGTCTGCAAGGAATATGACACTTGGCACTCGATACTCTGCTTACCACACACGGGATTCGTATAAAGATTTGTATTTTCATCTCGAGCCTTTCAAAACTACGCATTGCGAACTGGTCAAACTTGCAGAGCATATCCCAAGTACTTAAATAATTAAAGTTAATCGTAAATTAAAAACATTATTTTTAGTTGGGGTTTAAATCAACACTATTTTCGTCTTAACTCTCCTTTAAATAAATAGTACCGGAATGAATGAGCTTTCGTCGGTATTTTTTTATAAAACGACTTTGTCTAAAAATAAAACTAAGCTAGATCGATTTATCCTTGCATACTCATAAAAATCATAGGAAACGTTTCCAAATTTCGGAATGGTATAAAAAGTATACCATGTTCGTCTCCTGGTTCTAAGATACCTCCCAGTAAATTTCCAGCCGAATTGGTTAAGCCGTTCTTGAGTTATAAATAGTGTTACTAACATGACTTTCATTTTCATATATAGATTTAGATTTGCTGGTTAAAAGGCAGGTATTTTTTAATTTTTTTATGTGATAGGTCTGCCAATAAGCACACGGGCCTCTTGATGGTAAGATACAACTGTAGCCTGTAGCCGGGATGTTAGGCCTATTGTGCAAGTCTACCGAATACCGTACCCTCCGGACGGAAACATGACCGATTCATTACGGTCCAGCTGGATTAGGTAAGGCAATGTTTCCCTACCTGGGCAAGTTGCTGCACACCACCATACCACGAGCAGTGTTGTGGGTAGTGACCTATATTTTTACCAGTGTTGGCCTTTTACGAGCTGTCAGGCAGAGAGGCACATGGACTACTCTATTCAGAGGACCGGGACAAACACGGGGATCATACTTTATAATATAAGTATTTAGTTTCCATGAAAAATACATATTGGGTTAAGTATTTCACCTTAATACTTTTGATATTTGCATTAGACAAATGCGAATCAACCTCTAAGCATCTAAATACTTTGTAAATAAAATAATACAAGCTCACTATCTCAGACCGATAAAAGGTATAGACAGGGCAATGCGTTTGCAAAAATAAAGCAAGTAATATGAACATGATATGGCAATATGACCGTCTTCATATTCATTAGAAATACAAATAGGAATATATTACATAAAGAAGCGCAACAATGTTCTATAGCAAATTTAAACAAATACCGTTGGAATTGACGTATTATAATTAAGCAACATACTCGTATCTTTATCCCTTTTAAAAAAAATGTTGATATTGCGAATACCATAATAGATAATGATTTTTTTGTCTATGCTCATTTTCGCATGAATTTAAAGTGACGTTTTGACAGTCATCATGTTTGCCATATTTTGTTTCGAAGTTTAAAGTTGTGTGCTATCACATTTGTCAAGATTTAATTATAGGTAGCAAAGAGTAGGTATATAAATACTATGTAATAAGAGGCGGGACTTCCATAGATACATAGCAAACCCGAATTTTGTATGAAGTTTAGCGTGACACAAGAAACTTGACAGATAAGTATAACCCGTCTAATTTGAAAGTAAGTCTTAAGGCATTTAGATTTAAGCCAACTAGTCACATGATTTAGGTGAATAAAAAACATAGCAAACTTATTTTTTTTTATTTTTTCATATGAAAGTTGCGCCAAACTGATAGGTAGGTATAGAAATTGAGTTGCTTTGTCTATAATTTCTGAAGAAAAGTAACATTGATGAATTGGAGAAATGTATGGACTAATTTGTCAAACAAAAGAATTTGTTAAATAGTTCATCAGTTTAGTATTTTCTTAGGAGGATTTATGCTTTTTTATATTTATTTATGCTTTTAAGCGTTTCATAAGTCTTAGAGGAACATTATAAGACAATGTAACATATGTCACACTTCCCTTTTTTCTAAATATCTATGCTTCTTAATAAAAAATATAGGGCACCCACGACTAGCCAAATAAACTAAATCTCACAATGTTATAGATAGCAAGCTTATCGCCAACCGGGCACATACCTATCCAATCCCGAACATTTTTTAGAAAGTCGTTAAGAAAAAAAATCCTTTTTCATTGCCAGACCTAGGGATCAAACCCAGGACCTCATGAAGTCAAATCCAACATCTGGTGGGCTAGACCACACAGGCGATTTTATTGAGTAAAATTAGTTTAGCATTTAGTGTAATTTTGTTTAGTAAAAATGTACTTTTGTATGAAGAAATTAGTGTATCGTGTATTTCCTCGATGTCGCCAAATCTTAGTCAATGAGATTAGATGAGGAAGCCACCGCATTACCTCTGACTATGACACGACTTAGTGCAACTTATATCTAACATAATGAATATATAAATAAGAAATCGGTTGATAAATTAATACAAAAATAATGAAACTTGATGAATAGCAAATGATTACGCAGATCGCAAAAATATAAAAATTTGAACTCTGCAATTGTCTCAGTAACAACAACGTAACAAATTAATGTTCGGCAGGTTTATGCGCAATTCCTTTACGGGATCCCGTTTTTTCGCAAACTTCGTAAGAAAAAAATCCGAATGTAAGTATATTGTGTTTTATTAGCTCTATAAATTTCTATGGATTCGTTGCGTTCGAATTTTTTTTGAAAAAAGAGTAGGTACTTATGTGGTGGATCTAGTAGATATCGCAAACAAAGGACCATGTATATCCTAACGAGATGAAACATGCACAAGTATCCTATCAAGAAAAGGACAACAATAATGCTCAGTAGCTCAAATGATTAGAGCATTCGTCGGCTTGAGACGAAAGGCTACGAGTTCAAATCCTATTAGATGCGAATTTTTTCTTTATTTAAAATTTATAAAAAAGGAAAGGATAACAGTCATGTTCTTTATCCCTGTTAATGTGCCTGGTTTTTATTGCTTGACATAATTGAGTTATGACAAACATTAAGGTTCGTCTTATACGTTCGGATTTTGTTTACATCCCGTTTCGAAATTTCGAAGTGGTGTCCCATAATCCCCAAATCCACTAAAATTCCGTACGGAAAAATTATTGTCGCGTAATGCAGATCCATAGATTTGTTTGGAGTTGTTGATTTCGAATATTTTTAAATAGAATTCTGCTAACCTAACTGCATATGACGGGCCTATTGCACATTCCAAGATTTCGAAAATGTTCGAACAGTATATCACACTGTTTAATATTAAAATCGTTTAATTTGGGTTTAGTTATTGAAAGTACAATGTTAAGTAGTAATATTTTAGACTGTAAAAGCTGAATTGAGCGGAAATTTGTTAAAATAACTTTTCACTCGTCAGTGTATAATAATTATAATCGTTTTTTGGTTTCACAACGCGTTGAGACAGTCAATTATGATATTTTTGGTGGTATTATTTACAAGAAGCCAATAATATGCATTTAAAAACACACTTTTACGGCACCTTATTGTACGGTTAAGGTTTGTATATCCCAAACTGAAAGAGCGCGTATTTGGTATCTACAAGACCTCAAGAAATTTTCCATTGTTAAATTATTGAGATAAAACAATATGATGTCAGATATAAAATGCTAAGATTGGAAACAGAGACACAATTTAAATGAAATATGTCAGTCAATAGAAAAATGTAATTTAAGTTTTGTACTAAATATTGGGTAATTTTCTAGCGTAGCAACACATATAGAAATTTTATCTGTTTCAAGAGCGATTACGGTTATATCTATATTTTAATCTGAGGCAGTTGCAATAAATCTTTTTATTTTTATAATGTATTTCACTGTGTACTGTATGAGAATACCAAAATCTAGTTTGGTTGCAAAAATATTGAATTTGAATAAACTCAAACATGCCAATATTTTTGTGTACTTACTTACTCTAAATCTGAGATTGTGTAATGGCGGTTTCGCGTAAGGAATTCTCTTGAATTTATAATATGTTCCTTCACTACTCTTTTCCACATATCCAGATATTGGTCCATCTTCTATTTGCAATATTTTTAACTCTTTGGATTGTCCATCCATGGTCACAGATCCACTACGACAATATTGTTTCACTACCTACATCATTACGTCATAAAATATTTCCTAAATAATACTGCTACATTATAATAAGTCGTAATTTTATTTCAGTGTAGCTATTTTGGTTACTTTAACTCAAAACTAAATGAGTAAGAGATTATGGTGCCAACAGCTCACACTGTATGATTATTTATTCAAGATAAGTTATCTATTTCGATAGATTCCAACGCTAACAACATGGTTGAGCCCAGATAAGTGCGCTAGAAATGGTACGTAGTTGCTCAGTTATAAATACCATCAAATTTATTGATTTTAGGAAGCGATAGTGCGTACCAACATCTGATTATTTTAAAAGTAAGCATCTACAATGTAGGTACAACCGACCGAATTACGGAAGAGGAAATCAAGACTGATATATTATGTCGGCATTTGATTAAATAGGCCTAAAATGCGTAAATGACTAACTAAACATGAAATAATCCTTTTATTTTTAGTTAGTTATTTATCACATCTAAGACAACAATTTCATAGTTGGGAAAATATACGGATGTCAAATGGTTATAGGTCTCAACTCTAAACATGTCCAAAGAGTACAATTTGATTAAAGTAATTACTTCCGTTATTTTGTCGTTTCGTTTTTGTCATTTACCATCTACCTTTCATCTAGGCAGCTCGTTACCTTCACTAGCACCGTAACATCTGACTAGGTTGTAGAGTTTCGCAGGAACCTGCCGGGATTGGTACAACCGCCTTACCTATTCCTGCTGCCATAACGTCAGTGCCTGCCGTTGACGTGTTCCGGTACGGAGGATAAGGTAGCCGGTAAATGTACTTTTACCTCTGTTGTCTGTAGGAGGCGTGAATTTTTTGCTGTCGGGAAATTAGTCAGCTTCTTTGCCTTTCAATGTCATCAAAAAAACACGCGTTCGGGCTAGTTGCACTGGTTGAATGTGATATTCTGCTCTAATTGAAGGGACAGTGTCGTCCGTCCTATCACTAAGGGGATCAACACATTCGTCAGGACTAGATATAGGTAATGGAGGAAAGTTATTTTCAATGGTTGAAGTTGGTTCCTACAAAATCGCAGGGTGCTTTCAAGATATTTAATAAGATGTTTACTCTACCCAATGTCAGTAATTATAGTTAAATATTTGCTATCAAAACCTGGCACCCAGGCTTTTGTATGAAAAAACATTTTATTCTTAATTGTTAGTTTTTTTTATAAGAACTCATAGAGAATTATTTTCAACAGTTATTTTCCTAGTAACAAGGAATCGAATTTTAAACATTATTAAGGGGAAGACCGGGCAAAAAGCATGAGCTAGGCAAGAAGAATAATTTATTTTTTCGAAAATCTTGTATATTATAATATGTGGCACTGTGACACTTTCTGAGTTCACGACACATGCAACCTGTGACGCCATGAAAGCTCAACTAATACAACACGCAAGTGCATTTATTGTCAACATAAGAAAAAAAGATGTTCAGTGTTTTCATAAGAATTTCGTAAAGGTTTGTATATATGTATATATTTTGTTTGAATAACCAGTCTCTTACCCATATATTTTGTTTATTGAATTCCAATATAATTAACGTTTTATTTTCGTTGCTAGCTTTTTGTTTACCTTCCTATAATATGCAAAGTATTAACATGTTTCTAATATTGGTACTTTGAACAAAATAAATATGAATCCGTTTTGGCGGCCATTAGTTATTATAATTGACTGTCTTCTTACATGTGTAAAGTATATTCTTTAGTTTTTTTTTTGCAAAAGCAAAAAATCCCTCAACAGCAAAAAAGCAAAAGTTGGGCGCATGAAAATGGCACTTCTTATCAAGAATTTAGTAGCTATTTCTGTGATCAATGCAACGACTAATTTAACTTATTATTTTTGCCCCTGCCACGAATGCGTTTTGCTCACCGCCTCCGGGCATTAGGGACGATTGATAGTTTTTATGAAAGCTTAAAAGTATAACAGCAATTGATTAAGTTTTTAAATTTTAATTACTTGTCCCTAAAGATGATTAAACATAGTGGAAATAAAAAATTACAAAGGATTCTGTTGATTATCATATTGTAGTTTTGTTCACTCTTTCTCTTAATATTTGCGTCTTGACCAGGCTTACCCTAATTTGTTGTTTTTGATCAGTTTTTATGCTTAAATCGTTATTGAAAAACAATGCTTAAAATATGCAGTGACTGCCTGCCGGCAGGCAGTCTGCTCCTTTATCTTTCAGGAGTCATGAAACCCGCCTTGTACTAAGGTACAATATACAATTTTATAACTTGTCGCGGCGTTTCTTTAAAACTATAACATTATCTTCTCAGATATTCTTTGAAATTAAATATTGTGAGGGGCAATTTCTTTCAGAATTAAACACTTTCGGTGTTTGGATGTTTATAAAACCACTATCGAAAATACACACATTAATATAATATAGTTTCACGTCAGATCCGGGATAGCAGAGTATCGAGTGTCAAACCTCACGGTCCTGCCTGGGTTCCTCCTCATTCCATTATCCTTTTCATACATACACGCCGGTTTCGGAGACTCTTGACACGACCTTCAAATAACACCCAAACGATTTGATCGTTGAATCTCAACTCTTAACTAAAAACTCAACGTACGTATCGATTTGTAACCTAAGCATCATCAGAAAAGTATTCGACTGCACTCCACGAAGGACGAGCAGATACTGGTAAATACTTAGTAGTATGCGTATTGTTGGTGCTAATAAAATAGTTTAGTGGTGTGTGTTGTGTGGAGGTGTATATATTTGTGAGTTTTAGCTTCTTGTAAGTCCATTTCATTCATAGCGCACTATTTTGCTGTTTTGTCACGCCATTATACGTATACATTTTTTGGCGGTAAATTACAAATTAAATAATTTTATTTTGATTTAAGTATGGATTTCCGCAAAGTTACGCCTTCGTCTATCAATTTTGCAAATAACACTGTTTTCAGATTATTTTAGACTACAAAATGGCGGACATTTTGTAGTCTAAAATGATACCTATATGATGATGAATAAATAACAAACAACGTGTCTACGTAGTACGTATAACTTAATAATTTGGCCACTACTCTTAACGTGACACTAGCTACTATAATACCTCGAAAACAGCTTAGCGCTGCGTATGTCTGTACGAGTGTATCGTTTCAAACTTTCGTATGTATTTACTATACTGTTTCGTATTTTTAATGTACGGTTCCTGACTGTAGTTGCCAGCTGGCTTAAGTAGGATGCGTGTGCGCTCCTTACAAATCGAATCGCTGAGTACTACGTAATCCTTGTATACTTTTAATGAAAAGTGACAGTACTAATCAATGAGACATTTATTAAGTTATATTACTTTTGTTTCATAAATATTTTCGTAAAGTGATAACCTTGAAGTGACATTGTTCGATTGATAACCGATACTCTATTATTTCTTAAAACCTTGACCACTTTTTTTTAATGTCTTTCAAGATCGTCATAATGTCTTGATGCCACCGTAAGATTATAAACACCGATAGTTTGTAATCTATCTGGCAAGATTATAAACTATCGAAAATGTTTAAACTGTATCAAACCACTAACACTACTTAAATTGATATTTCGCAAATTGTTTATGATGAACTGTTATCAAATACCAAGCGACAGAGAAGTTGTGGCGCAATCGTGAGAGAAGATGGTCGTAGTTTTATCGTAATTATTGAACTTTGTGTATACTCGTATTATGAGTAAAATTAGCTAGTTAAGCTGGCAATTACTTTAGCTTTGTTTAGCTAAAATGCTCAGATGAAATATTTATGAATTAATAAGTGTATCATGAATTTCCTCGTTGTCACTAAATCTTACTGAATGAGCTTGAACAAGGAGGCCGCCGCTTTACTTAAGACCCGGACATGAAATTTAGAATGACTTGTGACTATACCAGCCCCGATACAGATTTTTACCTCATTATTTTTGCCTATCTCTATAAAATATTAAGCTGTTATACACACACACGTTACTTTTGCCATTTTTTAAGCTTTTGCATAGCTTCTATTGCGGGCCTTGAACGTGGAGACCGAATCCAGAAATTCCGTAACGAAAATAACATAACACCCCCACTCTGACCGACTCAATTTTTAGTTTTGCCAACTACTGATGAATAGCAGAACTTTTAATGACTTTATGATCACGCTTTTTTTTTAGTTCAGCAAATCACCTCTAGGTGGCATTGGTTGTATCGGCGTTACTGCGCATGCGTAATCCCCCTCTTCGCACCGCTATATGGTGGTTCATGCCTGCTTATGCAATAGCTTTACCGCGGTAGTCCCGGAGTGCCAAACGTCTTTTTTTAATTATAATCCAATAAATTTTTTAAGCGTTTTAAATTTTTAGATATCTTGTTTTAAATTCGAAGAAGTTTCAAGCAAAATTGTTCGTCTAATTGTTAATTGATGCAAAAATGTTCGTCTGCCGTTGTTAAAGTTAAATAAGTTTATTCCATCTCCATAATTTTAATTTGTAAAAGTAATTTTGTGTCATTTGTCATTTCAGCACTATAAAAAGATTTATTATATTTGAAGAAAACTGGTCGACTGCGTATCTTGAGTGCAGCAGAAAACAGAGTCCTGATGAAAATCATTAAAAATAATCGTTATGCTCGAACTGAAGAACTCACGATGCAATGAAAGGACACGATTCACAAAGACCTTTCTTTTGATACGTGCAAAAGAGTCCTAAAAAGAATGGGTTACAGATTTTACACCGCTAAGGAGCAACTTCTATTGACTGCTGTAAAGTATGTTGGGGTAAGACCGGAAACGGGTTAAGATCGTATACACCAAAATTTCTCCAAACGCGACCGTATTTATAAATGGTGACAACACTGCCTACAAGGCCATTTTATTTTGCATCGGCCTTCACTCTTCAGTTTTCACCAGCCGCACCGACGACCCGAACGTGCGTTAAGCTGAATTTCGAAAAGCAAGGCACTTTTTGTGATATTTTCTCTCATCCGATCTTGCCCATGCAGTTTTGATTCGGTAATTTTCCTAAAATACTCCTTATTTTGGTATTATTTCTTCCAAATACTCGGTTTTAGGTTGCTACAGCTAGTTAGCTCCAGTCAAATCATGTCTAGGATCGCTTTCAGCTGACATCAGTACTTACCCCTGAAGGGTAAAGATCGGATAAAATCGTCAGGTCTATACCAATATAAAAAAGGCAGTGATGTCAAACTTTGAATGAACTTTGAAAAAAAAAACGCAAGCTACTTACTTCATATACCCAAGAAGACCTAGAAATAGCTGTAAAAGATAAAGAGTAAACGTACGCTGCTTCTTTACGACCCTACGGTATCCATCTATCCACTCTCAATGACAAAGTCCTAAAAAGACAGGAATCAAATCATCGTTGATTTATTATTTATTAAGTTAAACGTATCTATCTCTAGATCTTTAGGACTGATGTCAATTTAGTATTGATGAGAACAAGACTACGTTTGTGAATACAGCAATTTGATTTAAAATATAAGACTAACTTCTAAAGGGGATACAGATACGGGTATATTAAATATATCCAAAAACTTAGTAAAACATAGTCTTCATAATATATTTTTTTACCGAAATCACTTTTTTGTTATAATATGACGAATTATTCACCTTAACAAATGTCTCTTTTTTAGTTTATTTTATTAAGTACATCTTTTGTGTTTTTTAATAGTTTGATTTCACTGTTACAAATACAATATTTAATTACAGATATTACTAGATATTGTATTTTCTATCATGACACTAAGTTAAACTGGTTTTACTTTTAAATTCTTCATTACCTACTTATTTATAATAATATGAGATTATTTACATTACAAAAAATATAAACCCAGGTTTGTTAAGTATTCAGTAAAAGTTTATTAATTTGTACGCATTCCTTTTAATTATCAAACAGGTTAATTAAAAACCTGATTTTTATTCTGAACCTCCTTCTGAACTTGGGCTTTTTAACATTCTGCTTGTACTTAATTAATTTTATGTTATGAAACTAAGCCGAATGATATACCCACGTTCATTCATAAACATACACTACGACTTATAAATAAACTTATATAAAATTGGCTTATTTATATAGTCTGCTTTCGTTAATATTTCCATAAGTAATATAACACCTACTTCCGAACCACATCCGATCTTTCCCTTGAATCTCGAGAGTTCATTTCTTGTCGAGATAAAGTTTGAGAACCCCAAAATGTAAAAAAAGTAACGCCTGGGGTAAGTTCGGCCGATTATTTGTAGTGTGCTAAAGTGTATGAAACCATTTTTTTTCATATGCTATAGGGCATTAATGATCGGGTATATTACTTTATGTACCTTATTCTTAGAGCAGCAGAAGCGGATTTAAAAATACGTCCGGACTTACCCCCGAAGATTTTTTTTGCCAAAGTTAAAAAAAAAGTAAGTACTGTTTTTGCATGCATAAAAAACAGAAACTATTAAGGTGACAGGAATAAAAGAAATATAAAGCCAACTAACGTTTAATAAATGAACATTAGGACCATATTTTAGTACTTTATCAAAAACAGATGTTGAGAAAAATCAGTTTTTATAACACCTTTTTTAATTGGCCTAAAATCCGTCCGCTCTTACCCCAACATAACTTACAAAAGAAAAAGAGGTTGAAATTTGCTCGTGATTATTTAAACTAGACTTCCTTTTTAGAATATTTTTAAATATTTGCTGCTATGTAAAGTCACAAAAGTGTTTTAGTTATGTTGAAATATACATTAAAATGTTCCTCAAATTGTAGTGTACTTTTTATTAAATGTTCTTTTTTATTTTACCAACTAGGTGGTAGAGTTTCGCAGTGACTCGCCCGGATTGGTACTATCTTGGGTGGTACCTATTTCTATCGCCATAACGTCAGTGCTTATAGTTAACGTGTTCCGGTTCGGTGTTTAACGTTGACGGTAAACTTTGTATACTCGAGGTCTTACATCTCGGCCTAAGGTTGGCAACGTACCATTGTCAGTTTTGGTGTCTCTAGGTGGCGTGAATTTCTTACCATCAGGAAATCCGTCTGCTTGTTTGCCTTTCAATGTCATAATAAACGGAGCTCTGGTATGCTCGACAAGTAGGGTAAGATGATAAGAAGGTCTCTTTGTTGAAGAACGGGATTGTTTGAAATTAACCGGCAGACGACCTTGCACCAATTTTGCCTGGAATAAAATGAACATACTAAGAAACGCCAGCCAGTAAATCAGCGATAACTAAAAAGAACAAAATAAAATTTAAATAAAAAAATCTTTTTTAGAACAAGCTTTTATTTAGATGCTCTAAAAAGAAGAAAATAATATTTATTTTTTTAAAACATTAATTTGTATGATGAGGATGTAGGCTCATGCCTACATCCTCATCATACAAATTTGTATGACCATAAAAGCTTGTCGCGGTGATCAGTATTAATTTAACTGAAATTTTATTAATTTAAACTGATTAGATTTTACAAAAATGGATAAGTAGGTATCTACAAGTTTATTTACGCAAGAAAATCGCGCGACAAGCTTTTGTGGTCATATATATTGTGTAATTACACACAAAATGTAAGTTCATAGTTAATGTTTTTAAAGAAAAGATATTGTTTTCTTCTTTTTAGAGCATTTAAATAAAAGCTTGTTCTAAAAAGTATTTTTAATTTATTTTTATATTATTCCCTTCCCTTCCTTATTAAAGAGTTACCATTTATTAAATTTTACAAAAATGTATTAAATTTAGTTTGCAAGGTAAAGGTTATTTTGAGATTTCAGAATATTTATAAGACAAAACTGCTTGGGTTAAATTGCTGATCGTACCAATCTCTACAAATTATTTACCCATGTTATATACTTTTGTAAATTATATTTATAAGAAAATAAAAGACAAGCCCGCTGAGTTTCTTTCGCTAAATCTTCTCAGTCTCTTTTAGGTTTTAGAATTATATAGACGCGGCACAAGAATATTTGTATAGATTTACGTAAATAAATATATTTTGATTTTGATTGACCTCGTCCGCCACGAAGATTTGCCCTCGTAAAGAATGGAATTGAATTGGCCAAAATTGAATCCAATTGATTACAAAATATGGCAACGCTTGGAGCCGCCGACATTGACCTGGATCCCGTTCGTGCTGCTGTAGACGACTGGCAGATACAAGGCCTGTATTGAGAATCGCGGGCTCATTTTGAGTAAACTTAATTAACATAAGAAGACGCGTCTTAATCAGTTCATTTTGATAAATGAATGATTATTTTAAAAACCAATAGGTTTGTAGGAGCAAGTAAATGGTAAAATTATTATATTAAACATTTGTCGGATCAGTGTCTGAATTTTGTCATTTTGGCCAGATGAACCGGCTGTCTGGTTCGCACAATTGAAGATTGCTGTGCACTTTCCAATATAAAGGATGAAAATACAAAATATTATCACGTTAGCGCGCAGCTGGATCATCGTTATGCTTCTGAAGTTAAAGACATACTATCCAATCCTCCCGCAACGGGAAAGCATGATACTCTAACAGCGAAACTTATTATGCGCTTATCAGCTTCACGCGAGAAGAAGGTGACCTAGCTTCTAATACACGAAGAATTGGACGATAGAAGACATCTATGTCATTTAGCTGGCAAAGGAGTGCGACGAAATTATTCCTAAAATTTAGACAAGCCATTTATTAATTACTTTTCAAAGCGGTTACTGCGTCGCAGCCAGAATTTACACTTGAAGAACTATTTTACCTAACCGAAAAAGTACACAATATAGTACCATTATCTCACCAAGTTGCATCTGCGGAAGTGACGACTTTGTCAATATTTAATAAGCTTTCCAGATAAGTTGCGGAATTTAGCCGTCAAGTGGTCGCTTACAATGTCTCATCGTCATGGTGGAGGAAGCCAGCGCAGCAGGAGCCAGACGCAATCATAGTCTTTTCCAAATTACATCTATTACAGTAAGTTTGGAGCAATAGCTTGAGCTTGCGTGAAACCCTGTGACATACCCTGTTCATAACAGAGAAAAGCTAGCGGCCTGGTCGCTTATTCGACATTCGTAATGGACTGTAGACGAAGATGTAATTTTTTGTCGACACTGGCAGTGATCTCTGCGTCGTCTCCCATTTCGTGTAGAGGGAACTCTCTCTAGCAGTAGGCCCCTAGAGGCGGGAGTGCCGCAGGTCTCGGTACTCTCACCTATACTATACGCCCTCTACACGAACGACGTTCCCAGACCGCCGCGCGTCCACTTAGCCCTGTTCGCGGACGACACGGCTCTATTTTCAACCCACCGTCGCGGTAAAGTGATAGGAAATAGTCTCAGAAAAGCGGCCACTCTCCTGGGCAAATGGTTCAGGAAGTGGCGCATAGAAGTGAACCCTGATAAAAGTGCAGCGGTGTACTTTAATCGAGGTGACAGACCCAGCGAACGGGTGGTGTCCAGGCGTAGCCCGGGTACCATCAAACTGTTCGACAGAGTGATCCCCTGGGAAAATTCAACAAAATACCTAGGGATCATTCTAGACAAAAATATGTCGTTCGGACCGCATATTACGCGAGTCACGAATAAGGCTAAGTTCGTACTTAGCCGTCTCTACTATCTAATTAATAAACACAGTAAAATGTCACTTCGCAACAAAGTGACACTTTACAAAACGTGTGTCAGACCCATATTAGCATACGGTAGTGTAGCCTTCGCGCATACCTTCCCGACTCATTTAAAAAAGCTACAAGTTGTTCAGAATAGGTTCATGCGAACTGCCACGGGCGCTCCGTGGTACGTTCGCAACGAGGACCTACATCGCGACCTCGATTTACCCACGATAGCGCAGCATTTCAAAGAACTATCCGAACGTTACTTTGAAAAAACTGCTGCCCAACCGAATCCGTTGTTAGCTTCCACGTGTGACTACACACCGGTCGCGAACGCGCCCCCTAATCGTAGAAGACCCTGCCACGTGTTATCGGATCCTCCGGACCAAATAACCGTGGCGAACGCTCTACTTTCTCCACCTCCAAACCGGAACACGACAAACTCACATCACAACAACATCACACGACACCGTCGCCTCCGGTCTCGGCGACGAAGACCTCTCTTGCGCCCGGCGCCTAACGCCGGGCAAAGAGCCGCCAATACTCCTCCTTCCAATCCACCCAGTAACCAGAACGCAGCACCAAGTCGAGGTACGGTCTCCCTGGAGACAACCCTTGTTGCTGGCGTTGTAGGGAACAGTCCAATCCATCTAAATAATGATGTCTCGGGCTGAGCACTCTGCTCGGCCCACAAAGCTCGGTGAAGTTGCATAAAATCGCGAGATTAGCAACAATTTAGTCATTCAAAAAAAAAAAAAAAGTCGTTTCCCACGAACGGCTTCGAAAATTAGATGACCAAATACTACATACGAACTCTTTCCGGCCAACGGAACATCTATTCTAACGTACGTATCTGTTCAACTTGAACCTGACTTTGGTCTTTGTGGCGCTTTTACCTGGCAGTTTACAGTGGCCGGTGTAAGTAAGGCAATTATCGGTGCCGTCTTTCTTTCATATTATGGCTTAGTAATCAACTGCCGTAATATTCGTTTACTTTACTTTTTAGGATAACTAATTATTACCTTTTCCATATTAAATTAAAAATAAAATACTGGAACTAGACCGTATTTGTTCAGTGTGAGATGGAAGGTATTTTAAGCAATTATTACAATTGCGATAAAACAAAAAAAATAAAAACGTTTTTAGTAATTTAACATAAGATAGTGTTACAAAATACGTATACTAGATACACACTATGTCAGTAATAGCTTGTAGGTACAAATAAACATTACCAAAAACATTGGTAGGTACGCGACAACTGTGTTAAGAACAACGCGACAACTGTGACCCTTTCGTTTTAGAAACAATTATTATTTTCCATATTTTACTATTTTTCGCTATATATTTTTTTATTCAGAGTCTATGGTTGAAATATCATTTTCTTATTTGAGAAGACTTTATAATATATATTGCAATCTGTGTTTTCTATACATCAAAGAACATAGTAGAAAATAAATGTCATTTTTGGTTAATGATGTTGTTTAATAAAATTATAAAAATTAACTACCATTTAACACCTATATCGTTAAAGTATAATAATGTTCTATAAAACTTGTATTCGTCATATAACATATCACAAAATAACATTCTATCGTGAAATGGATTATGGCCTTTAGTGAGTTCGTGGCCAATATTTAAATAATTAAGATTATCCTCATTAGCTACAGGATCCCAAATAATGCGTAGGTCTGGATCATTTTCTTCAGGAGTAGGGTGCCTGTAAAAAGAAACACTTTTAACACCAAATTAGATTAAATGATTCAACTGAAATTTGTGTCATGTGTTACTCTTCTAAGGGTTAGTTTTTTAAGAGGTAGAAAACTTGTTTGGAGGCTCCGAAGGAAAAATAGTGGTGTTATAAGTTTGACGTGTTGTTGCGTATGTGTCTGTGCCACAGATGTCACAGGCATCATGACTTCTAAACGAATGAGCCAATTTCGATGCATATTTTCTCGTTTGATTCCTTGGGAGAGGGGTAAAAGTCAAAATGTGAATTGGGATATAATTTATCGACACGTCGTCTGATTTTTAACCGACTTCGAAAAAGGAGGATGTTTCTTAATTCGACCATATAAACAAAACAAATTTAATTATTAAAATTTGTTTTGTAATATGTACTTTACAGATTGTTTTGGAAGTTATAGGGCTAGCAGTTTTGAAATTATAGACATAACAACACTCTGTATAAAGTGACAAAACAATTTGAAATCCGGAATGTAGAGTAGAAACATTAGGAGGCGCAGGTCATCTCACATACACGTATCTTCATGCCAACTTTATTTGTGGATTGAGAAGAGACACTTCTAAAACACACAGTGCTTTTTCTAAACAGTTAAAACAATAATGTAACAATAAAAATCTTACCCATATTTAGCAAAATTTGTCCACATTTTAACAACTCTTTTTCTTGTAATTATGGCGTCACGAGAGCCTTCGCAGCATGAATCTTTAATTTTAATGCGAAATAAAAATGGAATTTCTGCGTAATGTCCTGTTGAATTATAATACCCGTATTCTTTGGGCACGGACCAGTCGCCAGCAACGTTCAAAATATAATAAAAAATTGGAACTTGAGGATACGTCTGAATATGTTGCCTAATAGTACGATTAACATAGTATAAGCAATGAAAGTCACTGAGAAGTTGCAAATATTGGGTTTTGTCATTTACGTTAACTTTTCCTTTGAAATAAAAGTCTATTAACTGTTTGCCTAGTTTCTTCGCTGCCTCACCATCTATAGAAGATATGGTTTTTGGGACAATCAGTGAAAAGTCTGTGTTAAATTTTTCATAGTCTGCATAAAAATCACTTTTCATGTACTGTAAGACAGCTGCTTCGGTATTGTTGCTGCCTATTATCATTGGAACTGCATTTAGTTTGCCAGATCTCAGAATCGCTTCAGGACTTTTATTAAGAAAAACTGGCTGCCCTTCAAGCTCTTCTTCTATACAAGGTTTGAATATGGAATCAAAAACTTCACATTCGTCCACGTAAAATTCTCGTTCCCAAATCGCGGTGGTGGCGTTCATTAAGTCAGCTGCATTTACATTTTTTAGCTCTTCTACTATTTCCATTTTATCGGAGGCTGTTATACCAAGTTCTTTTGCTAACTTCATTACATTATGTATTGGATTCATGTCTATTGCAAAACGATTCAGTGAGCTTGCACTTTGAACAATTATTTTATGAAATAGCCCAGTAGCCATTGGTGAAAGCATCATGAAATGGGCTATAGATCCTCCAGTACCACTACCAAATATTGTAACATTATTGGGATCTCCTCCAAAATGTTTTATATTTCTTTGAACCCATTTCAGAGCCAGTACTATGTCTTTTAAGCCGCTATTTCCGGGAGCAGAAAATTCTTTTATAGAAAGGAAACCAAAAGGGCCCAATCTAAAACTACACCTAACAAACACTATATTTTGGGCGTTTATTAGTGATGGATCATACATAGTATCAGAATATAAGACATAATGTGAAGATCCGATCCAAAACATTACTGGTAAAAGTTTATCTGGTTTTACATTTGGTGTTGAAACTTCTATGTATAAACAATCTTCTGAACCTTCAATTTTGCATAAACTTCCAGCGCCCGAATAAACGTATCTATGTATTTTTGGATCCTCTGTACAATCAAGTACGTTCTTCCATCGTTCTATAGGTAGAGGCGCCTGTAATAGTTAATAAAAAAAACAATGTGTATAAAAATAAACAGCAACAATGACCACAAAAAATAAAAGTCTGATAAAGTTTTGTAAAATTGGCCATCTATCACCACTTTGGTTATTACTTGATGTTACAGTTTGTTACGGGTTTTTGAAAACAGAATAAAAAATGCACCTTAACATAAAAATCGCGGGATGTTGACGAGGTATTAAGTTGTTATTTCGCCTTAGTGTCAGTAGTACCACTGATTTGTACCATTGATGGTATTAGTGTCAATTATAAAAAATCAGTAGTACCATCACAAATATTAATGTATTTCCAGTACCATGATTGGTGCTGATGAAACTACTTGAAATGCCGTCGAGTGGTAATACGAAGCAGAAAGTGAATTGTCGCAATTTTAACAAATACGATTCTATACTTAAAACCAATGCTGTCTCTTCTCACTTCAGCCCTCTCCCTATCCCACCCTTCCCCCTACCCCCGGTCTTGCCTCAATATCAAACCACTCCCCAATATATTCGCCAATAAAAAAAGAATTAGCAAAATCGGACAACTCTGTAAAAACTTCTTCATACAATCAAAAAAATAAAATTAAAAAAAGAATAAACGAAATTGGACGACTCTGTAAGATGTTATGGGTCGTCAAACAAGAAAATTTGTAAATGAAAAATCAATTATACCCATTAGGGTTGGATTTTCGTTTAAAATTAAAACGGGACCAACTTGAAGATATACTCTTTCCAAAAAAAAAGAATTGCCAAAATCGGACCACACGAAAAAAGTTATGTGTGGTCGGACGCTTTGAATGATTAATAAGTTCTAGCCTAGTCGTAAATATATTGTAACTAATTTATATGTAAAAGTATATAAACAATAAAAATAAAAACTACAATATATTTAAGTTAGATACCACATATTCTACCACGATGTGGTGGAATACCTATGTTGGCACGAATAAGTATTCTGTAATAACTTTAAAACACACATATTCCGCAAATAAATAAATTTCATTTTATTTTATTTCATTTCTTCTTTTTTTGGTTAAAATAAAATGAATTTCAAAAATGAAATTACTTGGAATATCTTTACTTTTCTTTAATGGTACTTGTGATACAAAGTTGTATCACTAGTTCCATACGTGACGGTAAACAATTACGGGGGAATATCTTCATTAGTCTTTAATGGTACTAAGGATACAAAGTTGTGTTACTTGTACCATCAATAGTACAAATCAGTGGTACTACTGACATTAAGTGGTTATTTCAGTGATTAAAAGTGTTTCTTATAATATTGAAGAGAACAATCAAATGAAAATTGAAAATGATAAAAATTGAGTTACCAATAAATACAAGAAATGTTAATGTTTCTATACCAACTAGAGGCGAGGATGTTAAATCTTTTGTGTGCTGTTTTTCAGCTACTTTAAAATCCAAATTGAAAAACAGTGACAAGTCTTGAAAAGAACTTCAGTAGTCTTACAAAAGAGTTGAGTCGGTGGTATCGAAAAGGGCGAACTCAAGTAACAAACTCAAAATACAATTACCGAGTCCGGCCGACTGACTACACTATTCATGTAATCAAATAATTTATCCAAAACCCTAGTTTATTCTATCACCCGACGACAAGGTCGTCCAATCCCACTGTGGCAATATCTTTTTTTTGTAAAAATGGTGTTGAGACTTGTTTGTAAATATATCACAAATAAATTTGTGATCATTTACTTACTTTGAATCTGAGATCCCCTATTGGCGGCTTTGCGTAAGGTATTTTCTTGAATTTGTAATATGTTCCTTCACAATTTCTGTCTATGTATCCACATAACCTTCCATCCTCGATTTGTAAATAATATCTCAAATCATTCGGTACATTGTTCATTTTATCATTTATTTTCTAAAACTGATTTTTCACTCAAGCAAAACCACTTTACACAATCATTAAACTTTGTTAATTATACAATACACATGAAAATAATTGTGGTTGAAAGTAATTTAATGACAAAATATTATAAAGAAATATTAAACATGCGAGACGTTTCATATCTCTGTATTGTTGATAATACTAAATAATTTGTTGGATAAGAATATTGTAAACATGCTGATATCGTATCACTTAACCTAAGGGTCAAACGCCCGGTGGCAAATGGTGGTTAATATAATAAACATTTTTATAGCTGTAGAAGGCAAGATAAAATATCTCAATCGTCAGAAAAACAAACTACATTGACGCCAAAAACTATAATGTTGCGGTAGAAACTGAGATCAGGATGTAAAATACAGTTGGGTTTAAAGTAATTTAATTTTTATTCCCTTTTCTTATTTTCTAATAAACCTGGATATAATAGTGGTAGAAATAGAGGCGATGATATACATACGATAACGCTATCGTCTGACGTTGTACATTTATTATTTGTGAGTTGTGACTAGCTAACCTGCTCGGGTTCACTAATGTTTACACAAAAAAATACTACTTCGATAATTTCATTTCACCCACTGATATATTTTGCAAATTCATACATTTACTATAAGTCATCACTGATGTTCGGTTAGGAACCGAATTGAGTGAATTGATTGATTGATTTGAGTGAATTCGAGAAACAAGTCGTTTTGATTACGATTGGTAGTATTTCATACGATAAGGAAGATTACTAACAACGGTTGCTTGTTTTCGATTGTTAACTCTGCACATAAAAAAAATGAATAACGCTTCGTTACTATTGAACAAACTACCAATGATTTAAGTTATGGATGACGTTTTGTTAGTGATAGGAACCAGGCATAAGTAGACATTTACTTCGTTTAGTTGGCCGCGCAATCATATTCCGCTTCTAGTTTCTTATTGCACTATCAGTTGAGGATAAGTGCATCATAATATAAAGTGTTTACGCAGTTGTTAGTAATTTTGATAGTAAATAATGACCGACGAAGTACAGGGGGGTTAGAATGAACCACCGTCCGCGTCGTCGTTTTGAAATACGAATAACGAATTACTAGAGGGTAGGTTTAATTAGTTGCAGTAGATTCAATTACTCAACCAGCTTGAAAATATGTGGAATACAGAGCTTAGAAAACGATAACCTGAAAGACATCATAACAAAAGTTGCCGCCCATTTGCAACAAAATACAGAAGATATTGTTAAAATCTTTAGGAAAAGGAACTCTAAATTGTACTGACTCTGAAAACAGCGTAATATTACGGGAAGATGTATGAAATCAATGGCTCACCGCAGCAAAAAATATTACAATGACAACGGACCAGGGTAGAGTTGAAGGAAATAATAAAATATACTTTCGGGAATCGCTGGCTCCTGCTACTAAGTTCTTGTTGTGGAGGACAAAAGAAGAGCTTAAGGATATGAACTCACTCAAATGGTATAAAAACGGGTCTGTTTAAGTTCGAAAAAGCTAAAGAGAAAAAATATATGTAATTCGTTCCATAGAAGATATCTCCAAACTCAAAGTGAGTGAAAGGCAGATATGTACCTCTTAACTCTACCGTTTAGCATATTAATTTCCTTAATTTTATCTATATTCTTTTCTTGTTTCACTTTACTCAATTATTTATGGATCCTTGTGAAAACATCACAGAAATAAACTGTTGATAATGGAATGATTTCACATATGAATTACCTATAAATAATAAAACATAATTATTATATTAATAGCCCTGATAACGCTTGAATAGCGAAACCGTTTTTTTTGGCTAAACTATAAAAATAAAAAAAAATATTGTGGTAAGTACAAGTGTTGTGAATAAATTGTTTCAAGAATGGAATCCGAACAAACACCGACGATAAGAATTATAGAAACTAATAAAACATTTTTTTATGTAAATATACGCTCCATACAAAGAATCTTTGATTTTTTAGTGCACACAATATTAAATTCAACACATACAATACACATAATAACAATAACTGAAGCTAAAATAAAAAAGAAGTTTGCAACTTGTTTCAATTACCTAATTATTATTACATTCTGAACTAAGAACACATAATCGGGGTGGGGGATGCATATATACGTACATAATAGCACTTTACTTGGTCAAATAACTTTACCGCAAAAGAATGTGAATGTATGTTAGGGGAAATCTCTCTGCCATATAAATATAAGTACAACATATGCGCGTTGTATCGGCCACTAGACTAAAAAAAGATTTTTTCAGAAAATAACAAATACCTACAATAGATACTTTTCTACAGAAATAAACCTTTATTATATTGGAGACATGAATTTTAGGTGGATGGGATATTAGGCGTACTACCTAATAATCCTACTAAATTTTACCTAGACACTTTACACAGCTTAGGTTTTTTATGTGGCATTAAAGAGTACACTCGTATAGAGAAATATCCAGAACTTGTATTGACCACATTTTAATACGTGACCTGACGCGATGCTAAGTGTACACGTCTATTATTAACATAGGTCCAGCTAAACACTGCGTGACCAGACGTGCTTTTCTAAATGTGCTACAATTAAATGACCTTCAATCTTTACATTACACATCCCTCACACTGTGTCTAAAATAGATCGAAATCTTTTACATCAAAAATTGGAATTAATAGATTGGTTCGAATCGTTAGTTTATAATAATCTAAATGAACAAAATTAATACAATAATAATTAACAAAATTATTTATGTAATGCTAATACAGTATTAATAAAAATAATAATAAGCGAAGTTCCTGTAATGGGAGTAACAAAAGACAAGTAAAAATGTGTAATAAGCATGATGAACTATTTCAGATATAGCACATAGCCAAAACTAATGTAAAAAATAGACTTATTTACAATGTTTACAGAAATAAAACTAAGAAATATATACAAATTAAGAAATACATACTTTAAACTAAATCTATACATGTAATAAATCTGTAGAAGGGTCAATTCTGTCCATTGAAAATATTGAAAAAATAAGAAATGTTACTGGATCCATACCAAACCCAATTATATGATTAAAGAAATGTTGTCTGTCTGTATGTTCAGGCATCACGTGAAAGCTAACGGTTCGATTTCGATGAAACTTAGTATAATTATACCTTATTATACTGATCATAAAATGGGATAATTTTTATCCTTAAGATAATTTAAAAATGAGGAAAAAAATATAAATCTTAATTTTTCAGTTTTAGACCAATATCCGCGCGGACGGAGTCGCGGGCGAAAGCTAGTTTCAAATAACTTTTACTACCCTCGCAAAGTTTGGCAAATAATATAACAATTTGACTGGTAAAATAACCGAATGCATTGATGAAAATTTATTAAATGCGTTTAATTTAAACCCACTAGTATTAGCGAATAAATTTGCACTTGCATTCCACAATAGTACGGAAAACATAACTAAAAATAATTCTTGTAATATATCTACGCTATACCCTGCTCAATATCAAAATACATTTAATCCCCCGTGTTGGTCCGGGTTCCTTTGTAGAATAGACCATCTGCCTTCCTGTGCCAGGCAGCTCGTAAAAGGCGAGCATAGGCTTGCCGTCACTAACACCGTGACATCTGACTAGGTGGTAGAGTTTCGCAGCGACTCACCCGGATTGGTACCACCGCCTTACCTATTCCTGCCGCCATAACGTCATGACGTGTTCCGGTTCGGAGGGTAAGGTAGCCGGTAAACTTACTTTTGCTCGAGGCCTAACATCCCGGCTTGTGGTTGGCAACGCACCATTACCACCTTTGGTGTCTCTATGCGGCGGAAATTTCTTACCCTCAGGAAATCCGTCTGCTTGTTTGCCTTCCAATGTCATAAAAAAAATAATCAAACAATACGGGTTTCAAGAGCAACAAATCAGGAAATTATAATAAAGGTCCAGGATAAAGTAACATGCGTGCTTTTGACATTTAAAGTGCTTTAAGTGTTTGGTAGACAAAATAACACTTTCAATAGCTCATCTCATAAGCTGCTGTCTTAAAAAGGGGTATTTAGCCAGATATTTTAAAAATAGGTCTAATTCGGCCAACACACAAAAAAGGTGAACGTAATAGTTTAAGTAATTACAGATCCATGGCCATCCTTTCATGTTTAGATAAAATAATAGGGCGATTTATAAGTAATAGTAAATTAACAAAATTTGCAACAATAACCTCCATATTAACTAAAGATCAATATAGATTTTATAAAAATGAAAATACAACTAAACTCTTGGAGAAACTTACTAATGAAATTTATAACTCCCTCAATAACAAGTTACATGTTCTGGTAGTTTTTACTGATTTTAGTAAAGGGGGAATGTAGTATATGTTGGCTTCTGAAAAGTAATATGAAAAATTAGGACAGAATGGTATACAGGAGCCATTATTAACACTTTAAAAAAATGTCATAGTAAAAGATACAGCGGTTAAAATTTTCAATCAAATTAGAATTAAAACCTAGCACATGTGGGACAGCTCAGGGTTCCATAATCGGCCTTAACGAATATTTATTTTAGTGTTATGTTATAAATAACGCATTCGTCTAATAGTTTGCTGATGATCACAAGTGTTTGTTACAGGCAGAAGATTAAATGCAATTAGAAAATTCTTTTAAACAAGTACAAGTAAGGCAATTATCGGTGCTGTCTTTCTTTCATATTATGGCGTAGTAGTCAACTGACGTAATATAATATGCTTACTTTACTTTCTAGGATAACTAATTATTACCTACTCCATATTAAATGAAACATGAAATTCTGGACCTAGACCGTATTTGTTCTGTGTGAGATGTAAGGTATTTTAACCGATCGCAATTTCGATAAAAAAACAAAAGTAAAAGTTTTTTTTACAAAACTAAAATAGTGTTACAAATAAACATTACCTAAAACATTGGGACGTGGCAACTGTGTCAAGACTCTCACTGCGTTACAGCGTTCGTTGACACATGCGTTTTAGAAACAATTATCATTTTCTATATTTTATTTTTCTTCGCTATATATTTTTTTTATTATTTTCTCATTTCAAGAGACGTATTAAGAGTCCGTGTTTGAAATATCGATTTCTTATTTGAGAAGACTTTTCAATATATGTAATCTGTGTTTTCTATACATCAAAGAACATATCACACTATGGGACTTAGTGTCTTCGGCTAGTCGTGGGTGCACTAGTTGTGCCTCTGCCTACCTCTTCGGGATATGGGCGTGACGATACTTTTTCCAAAGAATATAGTAGACAATAAATATAATTTTTGGTTATTGATGTTGTTTAATAAAATTACAAAAATTAACACAATTTAACACCTATGTCGTTAAAGTATAATAATGTTCTATAAAACTTGTATTCGTCATATAACATATCACAAAACAACATTCTGTCGTGAAACGGATTATGGCCTTTAGTGAGTTCGTGGCCAATATTTAAATAATTAAGATTATCTTCATTAGCTACAGGATCCCAAATTATGCGTAGGTCTGGATCATTTTCTTCAGGAGTAGGGTGCCTGTAAAATGTGTACTTATTAATACCACATTAAACTAAATGATTCAACTGAATTTTGTCTCATGTATTACTCTTTTAAGGGTTAGTTCTTTTTTAGCAAGATTTACAACTATCTACATATATCTATATTATATATTTATAAACAGGTGCAGAAGACTAAAAAGAGTACAGAAGAAGAAAGAAAAATATTTTTAGAATATTTATCTTGTTATACGAACATAATATAATTGTTTATGTCTGTCTGTATCACGACCCAGATTCACGCCGAATCTATCACGCCAATCGTAACACGATTTGTCTGGTAGGTTCTTCATATTCTGAAGAAAGTTATAGTAGGATTTTTATCTCGCTTTCTAAAGGGGTTTCCTTAGGAGAGGTGTAATAGTTAAAATGTGAATTGGGCTATTCATTTCATTGATTTCTTCAATGCATAGTCTTATTTTATTAAATAAAATTAGTTTGTACTATGTTCTTTATATATTGTCCCGTAACTGTTTTTTCCAAGTTATCGGGCTTTCAGTTTCGAAATTATAGAGATAACAACACTCTGTATAAAGTGACCAAACAACTTGAAATTCGAAATGTAGAGAAGAAACATTTGGGATGCAGGGTATCATACATACGTATATATATCTTCACGGCAACTCTTTTGAATGTATGGATTGAGAAGAGACACTTCTAAAACACACAATACTTTTTCTAAACAGTTAAAACAATTAAAAAAAAGTTGATTAAAAATTCAAAACGAGATGCACATTAATGTTATTTTGTTAATGTTAACAAAAATATAAACAATCTATGTCTCAAAGGAGACAAGTTATTTTCGGAATGGTTAAAAGATACAAATAATAAAATCTTAAGAGCTAAATATAATAAAATTCGGAATAAAGCTAACAAAATAGTACATAAAGGAAACGACAAAAAGAAACATAAAAATGACATGAAACAGCTTTGGCAAATCCTCAATGGAAATTTGGAAAATTATGCAAATCTATTGACGATATAATTTTAAAAGCTTTTGATTCAGAATAAAGCCAACAATTATTTTTGATGTAATTATTTTTGATCAATTATGTTTTGATATAATATAAAAACAAAAAATAACCAAAACAGACCGTAAAACGTAAAATATTGGAATATGCTGTATGCATAAGTGAGTATGAATACTTAAATACCCATACCATCCACGAAACCGGTTTTGGACACGATGTCGTGCGAGAGCAAAATTGTCTAGACAAACTCTTAAAAGTTTCCAGACAATTTCATTATTGAAATATAATTTTGTTTAAAAGAGTCGATAAATAAATCAAAAAAAATAATAATTATGTAAGAAAAAAAATCTTACCCATATTTAGCAAAATTTGTCCACATTTTAACAACTCTTTTTCTTGTAATTATGGCGTCACGAGAGCCTTCGCAGCATGAATCTTTAATTTTAATGCGAAATAAAAATGGAATTTCTGCGTAATGTCCTGTTGAATTATAATACCCGTATTCTTTGGGCACGGACCAGTCGCCAGCAACGTTCAAAATATAATAAAAAATTGGAACCTGAGGACACGCCTGAATTTGTTGCCTAATAGTACGATTTACATAGTATAAGCAATGATAGTCACTAAGAAGTTGCAAATATTGGGTTTTGTCACTAGCTTTAACTTTTCCTTTGAAATAAAAGTCTATTAATTGTTTGCCTACTTTTTTCGCTGCCTCACCAACTATAGATGATATTGATTTTGGGATAATCAGTGAAACGTCTGTGTTAAATTTTTCATAGTCTGCATAAAAATCACTTTTTATGTAGTTTAAGACAGCTGCTTCGGTATTGTTGCTGCCTATTATCATTGGAACTGCATTTATTTTGCCAGATCTCAGGACCGCTTCAGGGCTTTTATTAAGAAAAACTGGCTGCCCTTCAAGCTCTTCTTCTACACAAGGTTTGAATATGGAATCAAAAAGTTCACATTCGCCCAGAAAAAAATCTCTTTCCCAAATTGCAGTGGTGGCGTTCATTAAGTCAGTGGCATTTACATGTTTTAGCTCTTCTACTATTTCCGTTTTATCAGAGGCTGTTATACCAAGTTCTTTTGCTAACTTCATTACAGTATGTATTGGATTCATGTCTATTGCCCAACGATTTAGGGAGCTTGCACTTTGAATAATTGTTTTATGAAATAGCCCAGTAGCCATTGGTGACAGCATCATGAAATGGGTTATAGATCCTCCAGTACCACTACCAAATATTGTAACATTATTGGGATCTCCTCCAAAATGTTTTATATTTCTTTGAACCCATTTCAGAGCCAGTACTATGTCTTTTAAGCCGCTATTTCCGGGAGCAGAAAATTCTTTTATAGAAAGGAAACCAAAAGGGCCCAATCTGAAACTACACCTAACAAACACTATATTTTGGGCATTTATTAGTGATGGATCATACATACTATCGGAATATATGACATAATGTGAAGTTCCAATCCAAAACATGACTGGCAAAAGTTTATCAGGTTTTACATTTGGTGTTGAAACTTCTACGTATAAGCAATCTTCTGAACCTTCAATTTTGCAGAAATTTCCGGTGCCCGAATAAAAGAACTTATGTATATTTGGATCCTCTGTACAATCAAGCACGTTCTTCCATCGTTCTATAGGTAGAGGCGCCTGTAATATTTAATTAAAAACAATGTGTAAAAAAAGTAAACAGAAACAATGACCACAAAAATTTAAAAGTGTGATAAATTGGCTTTCTGTCACCACTTAAGTTATTATTTCATGTCACAGTTTGTTAAAGATTTTCGGAAAAATAATAAAAATGCACCACAACATAAAAATCGTGGTATTTTGACGGAGTATGTAGGCGTTCTTTCGGTGATTCAAATAATTTCAAGTATTT
>NJDD01005373.1:218731-231351 GCA_002245505.1 Calephelis nemesis
TCCTATTTTCTAATTATGTTAGTCTTAGATCGTTAAGAAACGCTTGAAGATGTTGCGATTTTTCCGTCATTTTTTACCCGATTTCAAAAATTAATGTTTTGTTTGAACGAGCGAACTTTTGAGGTGATCCCATTGCCAACATTTTTCGATCTGCTGATAGAATCCCAAGGAATTCGAGGAAGATCTTATTTTTGTGTACGTAGATAATTTACTTATTAACATCAAAGTCGGTTCTATGCTGTTATATATATGTTATAAGCCATAATATATAAAATAGTAACGAGTAAATATACTTTATAAAATTAATATTTAAAATGATTTGTGGCTGGGTGACCTAATAGAAAATGATGACCACCGCCCACGGAGATTCTCAACACCAGGAGTATCACACATTCGTTGCCGGCCTTTAGGGAATGAATTATTAATACTAAATGTTTTAAGACAAATAAACAGACGGATTATTTAACGGTAAGAAGGCGTTACTAATAGACTTCCAACCATTTATATCTGAAGCCTCTTGCGTAAGCAGTTGCCTTATATTTCCAAGACACATAATAATTAGCAATATTGTTATAGTGCAGAAAGATTTTAGGTACGTGCTGGGACTCATCATTGTATCGTGTACAACTGACGTCCTAATTTCAAACAACAGTTAAACCTTATGGAATATAAACACTTTCTAGTCTGTTTGAATCTGACAGGAAATGTAGTTTCACCCAGTGGCTACTATTGCATTTATCACTGGAATTATTTGGTTTGAGCCTCACCCTTAACTTTGATTTTAGACAAACCTCACTTAAGAAGTTCAATCGTGCACGGGTTTTGTTCTAGTACAAAGAAATTTTGAAGGACCAGTGACTCCTATAATTATTTCTATGTAACATCCATAACACAAATATAATGTATTTACTTCGAAGTTAGACCTGTTTATGTTATTTGTTCAAAGATACTTATATTTCTATAAATTTTAAAGAAAGAAAAATTTCCCCCAGACAGGACTAGAAACTAAGTTTTCGTCTCAAGCCAACGAATGCTCTAACTTTGAGCTACTGATGATTCAAATTGAGGAGGCGAAATTTTTAATTCCTTTCTTACTCCTTAACGGGGGTAGTTATGTCCTGTAGATACACAGGTCTGGGCCCTTACCATGGGCTTACGGCTTGTCAAGTTTACTATACTCGCTACCGTCACTGTAAATTATTTGTATCAAAATCTCTATTGGTAACTAGGAGAAACACATTTTTAGACCAAAATTGTGATAGATTTCGACACGTAACTTACCGAACGTAATCTATACCAACTCATGGCAAAGACTGTATGTACTTATATTTATAACTTATGTGATAATAATTCCGAACGTGTACACGAAAATATTCAAGAAAAGATACGTATTAGTGTTTTCACCAACATTGCTGATGTCAGACACGTAAAGTGTAAGTCACTTCAGATAGTACACTTGACAGTTTTTGTTTGTTGATGTTTTTTTACTTGCATCATGATAAACATTGATCCCTTTTGAATAAGATTCACCATTACATGTGAAACATGTTTTTAAAATAAAAATTCCCTTAACCTTGATTATGAACAAGGTAATTAGTAATTACAAATAGGAAAGATTAGTGTGAATACAAATAGCGCCATTCTAATCTTCACTTTATCAGACAATCATGAGATATGCCACAAAGATATGGCGCAATCATTCAGTGGTTTTAGACAGTTTGTAATTAGGTACAATCAAACTGTAATTTTTAGCTAAATTTGGAAGAATGTTACGTACTTGTACTTATAACGTAAATTCGAAAGTATGTATGTTGGATGTATAATCTGTTATGAAGCATCAACAGTTGAGCTGATTTTAATAAAGTTTAGAACAAAAATGTTTGATTATGAAGAACGAAGTAGGATACTTTTTATTTTATGGCACAGCTTAGTTATGATAATACAAATACAAAGAGAAGAGCAACAAATAGAACGTTACAATAAATCTATACTAATATGATAAGCTGAAGAGTTTGTTTGTTTGCTTGAACGTGCTAACTTCAGAAACCACTGATCCGATCTTTAAAATTCTTTCAGTCTTAGATAGCCCATTTATCGAGGAACGCTATAGACTATATATCATCACGCTAAAACCAATAGGAGCGGAGCACAAATGAAGAATGTTTTAAAATCGGGAGATTTCTTTTCCTGTCGAGAGTTTCCGCTGTGTGCACTGCGTAAACGGTTCAAGTTTCGCAAAAATCATGTATGACGGAATTGTTTTTCTTTAAAAATTCTAAAAAAGTCAGCGACATCATATTACTATCTTTTAAGGTACTAAATCCATCTTTATATTAACCAAATGAGTTTTAAAATAATGCATTATTTGCGAAGCTGTTTTTATAAACACGATGCTAATCCTTATCTAAGTCAATACGTTATTCATCACAAGCATTTAATTTAAAACAAAATTACCCGTCACATTATTCGATTTAAATAAATGTCATAATAGGAGATATCGCAGTTTTAAAATAACACTATAGACTTCCAATCACACGGCCCATACGCATGGTATTCGCGTTTTTGGCTTTTTACAGAACGGTTGTTATTAGTGAAACTTTTTTAATTTATTCTTTCCAGAATATCATCGTACGATACATTTAAGTCGAATAAGTTAATTTTAGTTTACTTATTTTTGTTAATTTTCTAATCTAAATAGATACATTATTTGATTTTGTAGTATTTTAGGGTAATTCTTTTACCGTTGATAGGCAATATCTTATCGAATAGTAATCAATTTTTAAGTATTCAGTTTTCCAGTTATATTGCATGAATAATAATATATTATTATATTAGCTGTTGCTGGCAGCTTTGCCCGCCTTTTCACAGGGATCCGTTGTGCGATCAGGATTAAAAATCACAATATATCCGTGTTCCGAATTTCAGACAAATCTGTTCAGCCATTCGAGCGTGAAAGAGTAACAACCATCCGTACATACGTACAAACTTTCGCTTTTGTTACATTATAAATAAAAAAATGCTGAGAAAAAATCTTAACCTATCTGCGCAGTCTGCCACTGCAAAACGGCCGCGATATCTGCGCATCAATGATACAGAGTATGAAAAAGAATGACATTGAGTCGGAACATTATATAAGAACTTTCTTTTTCCTGAAACTGCCATAAGAACTTTAATTCTGATCGTATCATCACCTAGAATGACCGCTCTCCCTCTCTACCCTGGAGAATTCCGTTTTTTTAATGTAAAGTTGCCATTGTTGGTATTGATTTTGGCCTGAATGATTTTTCGACATTCTTGCTCAAAATTTTGTTACTAGAATTTCTAATCGTCTATTTCTAGAAAAGTGTATTCGCGTCCGTATCTCTGAAGAGTTAGGCAGAGGTACAACTACGACTAGCTCTAGAAGTGCCACAATACGATAGGTGGCAAGCCTATATATCCAACCGGGCACATATCGAATCCCAGGCAAGTGGCGACGTTATTTTTATTAGGAAATTGAAACTAAATGAATCAAGAATTACTTGACGGTTTCAAATGCATGATGGTGTAGTTAATGTTTTATATATGGATTTAATGTACCTACTTTATCTCCTTCACTTAAACTATAAGTGTGCCAAATTTTATGCGCGCAATTTTCGTAAAAAGGAGTTTTTTTTGCACGTATTAATATATAGATATGTACGAATGTCACTCTTCTTTTGTTGCATCGGTAAAGAATAGTTAAACCCTTAAATAAAACTACCAAACCACAGTGGATGTGTTTTATGTTTGTCGTGGAAGAGAATAACCACCGACACACTTTATAGACCGTTGCTCAGCATTAACTCCATGTTGACTTAACATTAGTGTGGGATGAGGAGACATTCTAAATGGTCGTAAACACGCCTTCAAAGGCAACCTTGGGTAAAACTATGATTCTTGTTAAACTTGGATTAAAACTGCTGTCTGGGGTGCTGATTATGTATCTCAGTTGCCAACTCAAAAATGGAAAAGTGTACATCAAATAGCTGTCAAATCACGTGTGTTATATTTGCTGTCTCCAGTGACAAACAGAAATACAATAGAGATAGCAAACACGAATGAGTAATTTGGCAGCTATTTGATGTACACTATTCCATTTGGAGTTGGCAACTGAGATACATAATCAGCACCCTGATCGATCCAAACTAATGTTTAGAACTTAAATAGAATACAATAAATTTATTTTACTTGGATCTTCCAAATATTCTTGTGACACATGTATATAAATCTAAAAATTAAAACCATACCGAAAAGCCTAGTTTTTACATTCGCCTAGAACCCCTATCAGTAAACGAATTAATTTGCGTTCGATTTCGTACAGAGGTTGAAGTGAATTTTCGTGGTTAATGATGGGAACGAAAGATTCGCCCGCAAACAATGGTATCCTAAATGTTGAATCGAGCTATTACTACAAAAAATTAGATGAAAAAATCCTATTCTTAGTATTTGCGTGAAAATTGAACAGATGTTCAAAAAAACCGACAAAAAAAATTAAAAACTTTGTTTTGGGATCTATTTTAAAAACTATTTCGTAAACAGATTTATTATTATTGTTTAATTACATTTAGCATAAGTCTCTGTTAAGAAAGTATTGGAAAAGGATCAATAAAACATAAATTGTTTGTTAATTCATCAAAATTTATTCTATCGCTTTTAAAGTATGTTCCTTCAGAAAAGATACTTACGCCCACAAATGATCCCATCATCAAAACATATTTTAAACGCTTTTTCCGGAATTGAGTTTAGTTCTCGCTGCGAAAGCTTTTTAAAGCTTCTACCTATTAAAAACGGGTGCCACAAAGTTGTAATTTAAGCCTACAAAAAAAAAAAGTAGAAGGCTGGAGACATATCTGGTGAATATGGTTGTTGCCCGGTGGTATTTGTTGAGTGTTTGGTCAAAAACTCGTTTACAATGATGGCCTAGTGCGAAGGAGCATTATCATGGTGCAAAATCCAAGAACTAGACTTTTTCATCGAATTTGTTCTCTTAAGCGCCGCATAACGCTCAAATAATAATCCTTATTTACCGTTTGACCATCCGGCAAGAATTCCGAATACACCGCGATAGTCAAAGAAAACATTCAACATGACTTTGACTTTTGAACGAGTTTGGCGTGGTTTATTGGGTTTCTTATCAGTTGAAAGGCGTCACTCCGAAGATTTTTGACTAGTTTGCATGTCTAACTCGTAAATTCCTGTCTCGTCACCAATGACAATGTGTTTCATTAATGTTGTGTTGGAATTAACTCGTTCTAGCATGTCGATTAATGCGTGTAGCATTAGATTTTGGAGAAAATTCAGTTCTTTTGGAACTAGGCAAACAGCAACATTTTTTGTATCGAAATAATTAGTTGAAACAAGACGGATCGACTTTTGGTATACATAAAGTTCGGCGGTTAACGGAAACGTTATTTTAATGAGGTCTCAGGGTTGAATGAGGATTTTCAGTCACTGTTTCGTTCACTTTTGCGATGTTAACTTCAGTTGCAGGTATTGATGGCCTGCTAGAGCGAGGCAAATCTTTCGTCACATCTCGACCGCTTTTAAACGCTTTTTACCACTTACAAGCACGACTTTTCGATTAAGTCAATTCACCGTAAGCCTTCTGTAACGGAATTCTATTGACGATCCAAAATTTATAACAAACTCTTTGTTCGACGATTTTGTCTATTATGAAATTCGCAATACACACTCAATGTGATTATACAATATAAACATCACCGTATTTAATATAAATAACAAATGCAATTTTAAATCCACACCAAAATGGAAACTAAGGTTTTGCTAATTAATTTAAAACTAATAATTACAACAAAAAAGTAAACAAAAATTTAAATTTGGAACCACGGACAAATAATGCAACAATAGATTTTTTTGGCTGATGTAGATATAATGATAATTGAGTTTTGGCGCCATCGAGAGAAAAGATGGTCGAAGTTTTTTCATAATTATTGAATTTCATGTTAATATTGAGTGAAATTAGTCAATTTTGGTGGCATTTTGTACAATTTTGTTCAGTGAAAGAGCACAAATGAAATAATTATTAAGAAATTGGCGTATCGTGTATTTCCTCGTTGCAGCCAAATCTCACTACAGAGCTTGTGTAATGAGCCACCGCTTTACCCGAGAGCCTGACCTGACATGACTTCCTGACGACTTATGACTGATGACTAATTGTAACTAATTGAAAATGATATAAAATTCGATGCATATTTCTACTTGACTAATGGCTAAATACTAACGTGAAGGCCAAAACCTAAAGAAAGAAAGAATAATGACAATTCTTTTTACGACGTACTATCTAAGTGAGAATAACATATTCCAAATCCAAAACAAAATTAAATATTCTTCCTATAGGTAAGAAAACTATAAGCATACGGTCAAAAATTATCGATATTAGCATTCTGCCGCAAAACTTTTAGCTGCCATTTTTAACCGAATTCAAATTTAAAACTATCTTTCGATTCGATTTTATGGCGATGGTAAATTATATAAATATGCATTAATAAATACTAGTGGTCGCCCGTTAGTCGAAATTCGACCATTATAAATTTGAATATCTTGTTGATAAGAACGCCATCTTCAATTCTCAAGACCAACGACTTTGTTTCCAAACTTTTAAGTGCGCCGTCTGTGATCTTTAATCGTTATCATCAATATATTTGTTTGTGTGTGTCAAATGCATGGTAGTGTGGGCGATGTTTTATTTATTGATTTAATTTAAAAGCAATATTATTGAAAAATATATGCGTTTTGCACTTCTCCTACACATAAAATATATAAGTGTGCCAAATTCTATGCCAAGGTTTTGGCATCAATTATTAATATATAAATATCATGATAACTACTAGTCCGATCTTTATAAATTATCCTTGTATCCTTCGTAAAAATAATGATCAAATAGTAACTTGATGACCTATTCCATTCAGTTCAACTATACATTCAAAAATTTTAACTGAATGCACTAATAAACCCAGTTATTTCAACTTTGAATTTTTTGTAAAACTGGAACTTTTGGGATAACGTTGATGCTATAAGTTCAACTTTCTATGAAAAAGGGTGCCATCATTATTATTTAATACTGAACACTTTGTATAATTTTTATTGCTCCCTGTGGTATTCCAGTTCCACAGAGTAGAATAGACCATTTCCATCCTTGCTAGGTAGCTCGCAAGAGATGAGCACAAGTTATATTTAAATAGGTTATTACCAAAAAGGCAACTGGTAGTAGAGCGCTGTACATCAACTTGCCCGGGGTGTCAAATTGTTGAACTTGCAATTAAAATACATGCATAGAAAGTGTATCAACTAATATTAATAATGACTTCTTTGGTAATAGGAAGTTAAACAAATAGCATCAATGTTCATAATGTTCAAGTTTTACAAAAACATATTAAAGTTGAAATAAATGGATTTTTGATGCAATCACTGCAAATGTATGGTTTGCGATTTTGCACTATTTTCGAGTTATTAATTTTTATGTGTTTTGAGTATTTTTCACCTAAACAACTTTAAAAATTTCTAAACACAAGTAGATGATTTTTAGAATTTTCGTTTTTGTATCCGAACAGCCATGATTTGTACCTTTCTGCTTAAAAGATTCAACTTCTTAACTTTGATTAAAAATTATGAAAATCTGAGTGTAAAGTTAAAATTTTATCTGAAACTATGAGTTCAACTTTCAACTTAAATTTAAAAATGTAAACAGGCGATTTAATGGTTTCTAAGTAAGGCTTAAAACTTCTCCAAGGTCTCAGCCTTCTTACCCATAAAAATAGCGCTTAATTGGCTCCTTTTGCTAAAAATTTGCCTTTAAATACATCAAGGTGGAAAATTCTTAAAATTACCAATTAATTCATTTTGTTCAATTTCAATTAATTTCAATTGGAATAATTCATTTTGTTCAATTTATTATTCCTTAAAGGTTAATTAGTTTGTTAACCAACCAAAATACTCGTATCTGCAGGAAAGCTAAGATTTAATGTTGAGAGGTTTTTATTATAAATACCTACATGTAAAGGCGATTACTTTTCGTTTATTTGTTAAACTTCAATACCCTCTTAATATTTATTACATCTTAGATCTCAGTGTTCAAAATAGGTATTTAGCATGTGAATATTTCTGACGCGAATTTAACGACAGTTCGTGATGTAGGAAATTTAATACAGTTTTTTATGGAGTCAAAATCAGATCATTTATCGATAAAGAGATTTTATTCATAACTGATTACATAACAAAGGTTATAAAAGCGCTTCCTGTGGAGAGGAAATTATCATTTTTCTCGTAGCATCAGCACCGAATAGGAGGTTTGCATTTTGAAATGACATTTGAAATAAATTTCCGGCGCTGCCGAGCCCGTCGCCGGGGGCGTTCAATTGGAACATTGGCCCGATAATAATTAATTTCTTCAAACCGCATTCCGGTTTGAAGCTCCCTCAGTCATTCACCGAGCTCCCTTCTATGATAATATTATTTCTTGTTTATTTCACCTAATGAAATATGTCTGTAATACACATCTAATATGTTTACACTGGAAAGCGTAAACGCTGTTACCCTGAAAATATAAATATATATCTAGTGTAGCTAATAAACTTAAGAAAAAAATATAACTCGTTTACTGTTACGCCTATAAACATGCGGTTTTAAGCAATGTTTTGCAGATTTTGATTACCTATAATAAGATCATGATCCTCTTAAAGTTCACTGGACAAGATTTAATAATAAATGGAACTTTTTTGAGACCTTGAAAACGCTGCACTTGTAAAAAGTAAGAAAGGTTCATTTAATCATGTTTTTTTTTTGAAAAAGCATAACTGTAATTGTAACTAGCATAGTCTTAAGTTACAAGGCTATAATCAGATGCAATATTAAGTTTTAACAAAATAAAGTGCTGCAACTAGTGGAATAGACAATACTAAACAAAACTGACAAAACTAAAACTATTGTAACTATGGCTGAAGTTGAAGTAAGTAACTTTTAAAAACATTCTCATTAAGAACGCTCTTCTTGACTATAAAAGTATGAAGTTAAATTATTCGCTTATCCTTACTACTATAATGATATATTTATTTTCTTTAGTAGAAATTTCTTTTTTTATATAAAACTTTTTTGTATTGTAGGTTTTGTTCGTCATTAATCTTCGAAACATCTTTATTCTTTTTAACAGTATTCTTTAAATCAGTTTCTTTTGCTTAGAGTCTTTAAAAACATAACTTAAAATTGAAATTCTTAAGAAATAAAAGCAAAAACGAATCATTTCAACTAGCTTTGGAAGCATTAATAATTAGTAATAATTTAAATCTTGAGCTAAAAACTATAGACATAATCACCTTTGATTATTATGTTTCAAAGCTCAAGTCTTTTACGGGATTGGCAGATAGTATCGAGTGCCAGACCTCATGATCCTGACAAACCTGTCTGGCTTCCTTTACATTCATTACCCTTTTCATACGAACACGCCGGTTTCGGAGACTCTTGACACCACCCTCGGATAATATCCGAGTGACCTGATCGTGAAATGTCAACCTTGGTCTTTCCGGGTATCTACATCCATCCAAATTCGCATTGTACATCTGCTTTGTCAATCTTTTATCTGTCATTTATTCCACATGACCGAACCAGCGGAGCATGCCCTTTCGCATTTTTTTCGCAATCTATCGGCGTACATAAATGGTGTAATGCTCACATTGTTGACAACAAAGTCAAATAAGCATGTGCTGATTTCATTGGCACCACGACATGCATCGGCTTTGCTCCATACATAGCAATGGCCTGCACGAGTTACACTTTCATAAATTATAAAGTTGTAAAGTGACAACTTTTGGCTATACAACAATCTCAAATTATTACCGTGTGGAGTATTCAACATCTTCTGCATGTCAAAACTACAACATACTGTATTAATTTATTTTTCTTGTGTAATTCATGTTGATACTTGAAATGCTCATGTAATTTTTTCTTCGACGTGTTTTGAAATCTTCTCTTTATTTTCTGTATTCTCATTATCCTTGCTGCTAAAGATACATACATTTATGTTGTTTTGGTTAATAGAAACCAATGTTGAAATGATCTGTAAACTATTTATAAAAACATGATGCCAGTAATACGAGTGCGATTAATATTGCAATGTTCTACATAAATCCCATAAAGACAGATACGATCCTAAATTATTGTGGTAAATGTAATCGCGCCGAGTCCTTCCTGCAAAAGTGTAAGGTGACAAGCGGTAGCGACTTATAAATTTCTTTCTAAAATCAAAAACAGTATAAAGTGTTTTATTATAGCCACCATATGTTCATCTGCCAACTTCTTTTGCGAACCCATCTACTGTCTGAGGAAACATTAGAGGTAATGTTTACCAAATAAACCGTTGTATGTCATACCCATATAGCCGCAGGAGTGGGTAGACGCACAACCAGGCCACCCACGACCAGCCGAAGATATTAAGTCCCACAATGTGACTGGTGGTAAGCCTATCGCTAACTGGACACATGTTCAATCCCAGGAAACGTTAAATTTTTTAGGAAACTTAAAATATACATTTTTAAAACTTTTTTTTGTTTCCCGACCCGGGGTTCGAACCTGGGAGAAGTGCCTTGACTTCGTCGACACCGGACCTCTAGACCACACAGGCGATAATCTAAGTTTGCACTCTAGATGTGCAAACTAAATACCTACATCTGGTAGGCTTTACGACGACCTTTTCCCTCATTTAAAACATATTTGTAAGTACAAGATCTTATGGGTACAGATGTTTATATAGGTTTTTACAGTTTATTTGTAATAATGAAAAGCAAAAGGAAAGAGAAACAAGCAGACGGATTTCCCGATGGCTTATTTACGCCGTCTGGGGACACCATGGAAATTTAGTTTACCGCTACCGTATCCTGCAAACCGGAGTTGGTAAGGCGGTGGTACCAATTAGGGCGTGTCACTGCTAAACTCAACCACCTAGTCAGATTTCACGACGTCAGTGACGGTAAGCCTATGTTTGCCTTTTACGAACTGCCTGGCAGAAAGGCATATGGTCTTTTCTGTAAAGGAGCCCGGACCAACACGGTGGAAAAACTTTTTCTAATAGCGCACTTTGCAATCCAATCCTTACGTCTTTGGTGGTTACCTAAACTCCAAAACATGGTAATAATTATTCTCGTTTCTCTTCTGATTTACTTTTGCAATCATTGCTAAATTTCTTACTTTTCATGTATTCAATTTTATCGACTTTGCTGGAACTTCTTCTCATTTTTATTTAAGTGCGCCTGTCCTTCAGGCTTTTTAATTTCATTTTCTTTATCTGTTTCTTTCCTTAAGCGTTTCCTTCTTTAATCCTCCTTAGCCGTTTCTAGATCGTTACACATATTTTGTTTAAAAGATCTTTTTTCTTCTCTTCTTCGTTAAATTTATTATTCTTTTTTTATTAATGTAATTACAAATAACTAGAATAGAATGAATTCTTTTATAAAAATGTCTTTTATAAAAATTATTTGAGAATAATTAGAGGAACATAAAATGAGTAGTAATAGAATTTATAAAATATAATAATATATTAATTTTCCAAGAAACTTTCTTTTGTTAAAAACATAGATAACACAATCAAGTGCTACAACTGGTGGAGGCGCCGCAGCGTTGATTTCCAAAAAGAAAATATAATGGATATGAAAATCATACAAAATGATAAGAAAAGAGTTCAAAGTTTCAAAGAATACCAAAAAAATATGATTATTTTTTTTTTAAAAAAATACAAAGAGTAGGAAAAAAAACATTGATCACTTCATTGCTAGCTGGAAATGCATTACACTTCTTTAATATATTTAAAATACAAAATGAAAAATATACGTATCTATAACGATGCATTAACAGAAGCCTTTAAAAAAAAAGTATGTTGAACTATTTTATAATTGAAAGCGAAACTACAAGAAAATCAACATGGAATTTTATTTTAGCGTGATGAAATTGGCAGCAAACGCAAAAATAATGGATGACGAGAATATGTCCCTTTGTATGCTTAAATCTTTAAAACTACGCAGCGGATTTTGATGTGGTTTTTTTAAAGATAAAGCCGGGGCGGGCATTATTAAAAGGTAGTCCATGTGAATGGGCTTAAAAGATTTATACATAGGGATTTTTAAAATATAATAGATAACGAGATAAAGTTATTTTGATACTGAGTACTTGCACATAAATCTTTATTATTTGTGATACTAGTAAGACTATTAATTATTCAAATTTTATATTATAAAAACTATTTTATGACGAAAAGTTCCTTTTTTTGTCAAGATGGCATAAAAATACGTTATTAAAAAAACATTGTAAATAAATTAGTATGTAATAATTCTTTAAATCAATAAATAGAGTAAATATATAGATTTTGGATTATAAACTTCAATAAATAAAAGGCAGATAAATAGATAAGATACATAATAATCCTATAGATAATTGTGTTGGGAATAAGTAAATATGAAAGTTGCAATGAAAAGTTATTGTATAGTTTACATATAAGGATGATAAGATTTTGATGGAATTATAAGAACTTATAGATAGGACTCGAAATGTTAAACTTCTAGACAATCTTACTAAAAGCCATGGGCTCGAAGTGGATT
>NJDD01005373.1:231693-255909 GCA_002245505.1 Calephelis nemesis
TTGATAGAAAAATGTGGATTTACAGTAGTTAAATTAAACACTACCCAATCTCAAATGCGTTGTGTTTTTAAGAATTAGCATGCTTTCCTTGAAGATTCATGTCATTGGTACCTGAATCAACAAAACTTTGTATTCATCATAATGATTAATAATAATTTTAAGCACACTCATATAGCAGGGTCAATAACATGCCCTGAAGTTTTAGTTTGGTCAAAAAAAACTAGTCAAGCATGATTTATTAATTCAGTAATGAGATTATTTTGCGTTTAAGTTGTTCGGCGCTGGATTTATTACATTTCTAGTCATTTTATGCGGCGACTTAAGCTTACAACGCTGTGTTTATCTTTAAATCATTCCATTTTTTTTCAATCATCGCGTTCAATTGCAATCATTAATGGAGCGATTCTTGTTGCGCATGGTGATACAAAAGTCGACTTCAAATCGAAACTAGTCTAAGTCATAGCAGGAAAGTATGGTAAATATAAATAAAAGTTGTCACCGTGAAAAAAAATATTTGCCCTGTGTCAAACTGGATACTATCAGACGCGGCTGACGGACGCGGCTGACAGCGGCGGCTTACGGTTATCAAGATAATGAAAGTACACTGAATCTTGCAGACTATCAGACAAAAGTTGCAAATGTGACCTTGAACGTTCAGACGTCCGAAAGATATCTGGCGCGCTGGATGTTTATGACAGCAGAAAGCGTCCGCGGACGGTATGTACACATTCATCATCCGTGGTTTACGGGTCTGATAATAATATGTTTCCAGCTTCTTTCGCTTCTGTAACGACAAATGCTCATTTTCTTAAATATTTGTTTTAATTAGGTTAAAAATTTACAGCCCAATTTCCCAGTCCCAGCTCGGAATTAAATGTAACTTTTTGTGCTATCAAAAATACAATATAATATCTAGTACAGTTTGGCCAATTAGGTATTTAGCGAGCTCAGCAAGTAATTTTATAAGTTGGGGCATTTATTAAGAATTGCAAAAATGAACGACACTTGCCTATTTATTTAGGATTAAGATAAGTTATTTTTATTTTTTGATAAATAACAACTTTTAACATTTTTTCTTATGAATTTAAAAATATTCTTAAGTTACATGTGATGTTCCTTGAGGCCTTAACTTTAAAATTCTTTTAAAAGTATGTAGACAGAACATGAAGTTATATTATTTCTTTCTTCTTTCTTTAGTTTTTGGCATTAGTCAAGTAGTAATCGGGTTTCAATTATTTAAAATTAGTCACAAGTCGTCAGTAGAAGTCATGTCAGATCTTGAGTAAAGCGGTGGCCTCTTTAGTCACGCTCATGAAGTGAGATTTGGCGGCAATGGGAAAATACACGATACGCTAATTTCTTTATGAGTATTTCATTTGTGCACTTTCACTGAACAAAATTGTACAAAATGCCACCAAAATTGATTAATTTTACTCAATATAAACCCGAAATTCAATAATTATGAAAAAAATTCGACCATCTTTTCTCTCAATGGCGCCAAAACTCCCTATATTATTACTATTAGAGATTACACTTCTAGCAAAGATCTGATGTCATTTCCAATTACTACTAACTCACTCTAACTGCTGAACTCGCTTTTGTTTTGTTTTGTTAATTGACATTAAAGACTCTTAAAAAGATAGGTTAGTACATAAGAATGAGTCGGAAGTATTTGGAAATGACATCAGCGGGGCTATTCAGTATCTTTTAATGATGCTCACTGGGAAAAGTGTACATCAAATAGCTGCCAAATCAAGTGTTTTATATTTGATATCTCCAGTGACCAACAGAAATACAATAGAGATAGCAAGCACAAAACACGTCAATTAACACCCATTTGATGTACACTTTCCATCATGTCCATTACGCGCGCATCTAAGCGATGCCCTGTTTTTCTGCGATTAGCACGTAATCCTAAGTCTTCTTTCAACACCCTCTTCACCGTGGTTTTGCTTAACCCCATCTGAAGGGCTAACAGTTTCTGCTTCCGGATGGGATTTCTTTAAATTCGTGCTTTCACAGCTTTTACTACTGCCGGTGTTCTAACAGAGCAAGAGCGACCGCTTTTTTTTTGTCTTTCAACTTGAACCCTCATAATGTCGTTTGATAATACGATATATCAATCTTCTAGTTAAATTCAAATTTTTCAGTATGTCGAAAATTTGAGTATGTGTGCGACATGGATACAGCGCGATAACCGCGACACGGACTTTTTTAAGCGCCCTCGCTATATTTAATAATACGTTAAGTTAAAAAAAAATATACGTACATACTTATTTTCCTAAAAGATTTGAATTCAAATTAAGAAACATCTTTGTGGCTTTTTAATTGAAATGACCAGACTAAGTATGATCATGTTTCTCATTTCCGTAATAGCTTAACTTTACTCGTCCCTTCATGTTCTTTCTCTTCTCTCCTACATTGCATTTTCATTCACTTAAATGATCCAAGTTATCTAAAAGAACGCTTTGAATTCTTCAGTAATACCCTCAAACCAAGCTTCAGCTGAAGTAAGTTTAATCACCTCTGTGGTCTAGCGGTTCAGATGTTGAACTTGACTGCTTGAGGTGCCGGGTTCGAATCAACATCGGGCAACAAAAAACAATTGGCTTTTCAAATGTTAAAAATAATGTTATGGGATTTAGTGTCTTCGGCTAGTCGTGGGTGCCCTGGTTGTGCCTCTGCCTACCTCTTTGGGGATATGTGCGCGAAGTCACTTACTTACTTTTTTTAAGTTTAACTAACTTAAGCTTAAACTAAGCTTTGTTATACTTTACAGTTGGAAATATCATTGCATTCGACATATTTTTATCGCAAATGACTTGCGATTTAATTGTAAATAAATAATCTGCTAGGTTATAGAACTCATTACCACTCTCAATTCCTAATGCTGAAAACACACTTTTAATTATTATAAAAGTAAATTAACAGAACAATATCTTGCAGAGTCAACGTAGGTTCATATCTTATCTTCTACTAACTGCTATTCATCTTGTATATTAATAACTATAACACAGCAAAATTGTTAACTACTTCGTACATTAATGTTATATAATGCTGCTTGTATGTCATTTTTGCGATAAGATTCATTTTAATATCTGACGTATATTGTTGATGGTGTACTACAAAGAAAATTTGTATTTGTATGATTATGTTGCAATGTGTAAGTGACGAGCCACCCGTCGCAACTTTCAACTCATTCCCGGTTCCTAAATTCAAGAAACGAGTCGTTTTGATTACGGATTGTAGTACTCGTATATTGTACGATTAGTAGACTGCTAGCAACGGTTGTTCGTTTTCGACTAACTTGTAACTCTGAACATTTTTAAAAATATGAGTAACGCTCTGTATTACGGATTTCGTTTCGTTAATTACGGAACCGGTCATTACTGACTGAGCTAGTTAAATAATTCGGCGTAGTTCCTTTAGCTGGACAAAGGTTTGTCACTTATAAGTATAATAAAATCTAAAGCTAATATATAACAACTACTTAAATGTTAATTAAGTTCAGGTAATATAACCCGAGAATGCCGTCAGTATCGAACGGTCGAGGCAACCGACGTTTATTAATTGACAAAGCCTTTATCTGTCACACGCATGGCGGCGCATACCTCTGATCTGCCAATCGCACTTGGACCTATCTGTCGGATCTGTAATTACTGCAGAGGATTTATAAGTCTCATTTCTAGTAGAAGGTATTCCGTCTGTACTTCAATGTTAAATGTGTTGGCCGACTTACATAACATTGTTACGTATGTTTACTTCAGGTTAACTGTATAATAATTATTCTACTTATAAAGATTATATTTATGACTTCATGGCTAAAAGAAAAACGATCATTGACCCTAAGTATTATGTTTAAATCGAATGGAAAGAAAAGTGTAGTTTTTCATACAATTATTGCACTTTATTTATGCAAATATTTTTCCCCGTATTGGTCCGGGCTCCTTTGCAGAATAGACCATCTGCCTTTCTTGCCAGGCAGCTCGTAAGAGGCGAGCATAGGCTTATCGTCACTAACACCGTGACATCTGACTAGGTGGTAGAGTTTCGCAGCGACTCGCCCGGATTTGTACCTCCGCCTTACCTATTCCTACCGCCATAACGTCATGACGTGTTCCGGTTCGGAGGGTAAGGTAGCCGGTAAACTTACTTTTGCTTGAGGCCTAACATCCTGACCTCAGGTTGGCAACGCACCATTACCATGTTTGGTGTCTCTAGGCGGCGTGAATTCCTTACCATCAGGAAATCCGTCTGCTTGTTTGCCTTCCTATAACATAAAAAAAACTTTAATGTCATTATTTACACAGCAAACGCGATTCGTGGTAAAAGTCAGGTTAAGCGACGGTTCTAAAAGAGTTAACAAACTTGCCTTTATTTTTGTGATGCAGGGTGGAGGGCCTTATTTCGTTGTTAGTTCTTAAATTTAGGGTTACTTTTGAATCTGGATTTCATGTAAATTGGAAAGCGGACCTAAGTCCTCTGTGTCAGTATACTAGCGGACTATTTGCTATATTTATTTCCAAAAAAAAAACAATTTATTGTTTATTATTAACTAAATATAAATATTACGCTAGTATTGTGTTGTTCAAGAGCACCTGAAATGACATCATCATCATCATCAGCCAGAAGTCGTCCACTGCTGGACATAGGCCTCCTCCAAAGAGCGCCACAAGTCACGATCACCAGCCGCTTGTAACCAGCGACTCCCCGCGACTGACCAGATCATCAGTCCACCGGGTGGGAGGTCGTTCAACACTACGTCCTCCGGTGCGGGGCCGCCACTCGAGAACCTTTTTTCCCCAGCGGTTATCGGTTCTGCGAGCAATGTGGCCTGCCCATTGCCACTTCAGCTTGCTGACTCTCTGAACTATGTCGGTTACTCTCGTTCTCTTGCGGATCACCGAATTACGGATCATATCTCGCAGAGAAAAACCGAGCATAGCTCTCTCCATAGCAGGCTGAGCGACTCTGAGCTTATTTCAGATTTTATTTCTACCTGAAATAACATAACTGATTATAATTACAATTTTCATGAAATCGAGTTTCAAGAGTAACCCTATAGTATAGCTGACATTATTACAGTAACTATTAGTCGTCGTTGTAGGTCAAAATTCGACCATTATACATTTTGATATCTTGTTGATAAGATAAGAACGCCATCTTCATTTCTCAAGACCAACTACTTTGTTTCCAAACTATATAGGAAGCTATCTGTGATCTTTTATCGTTATAATCAATATATTTCTTTGTGTGTGTCAAATGCATGGTAGTGTGAGTAACGTTATTTTATTTATTTATTGTACTATAAAAGCATTACTATTGAAAATTATTAGCGTTCTGCACTTCTACACATAAACTATAAGTGTGCCAAATTTTATGCTCCTGCGTTCGCGCAATTTTCGTAAAAGTTTTGGCATCACGTATTAATATATAGATAGGTTATAGCAGAAGCTTACCAATTCCAGCGGTAAGCGACGTTATTATTCAATGATATGACTCGTAGACCAGGTCTGATCAGCATCGAATACTCGCCACGGTCACGAACCGTTTCTTTGGCCTCTTCAGTTAAGTAGAAACTCCATTTTTTTGCTAAAGCCTCGTACAACCAAGTTGTATTTAAATATTCTTCTACCACGTAACTTGGTGCAAATCTGTGAATGTTTTTTTAAATTTGAGCACAGTTTAGTGTTAAGAAGCCATTACCTCTACATGGTATCTCTTGTTGTCTATGAAAGATTAGGGATTAGGGCTTCTGATATTATGGTCTAGGTATAAAAGCATTCACTACTTATGTAAGGCATTACGTCAAGGCAACGGTGGTTTTATAAAACAATCAGCTGTTTGCCAACATATTTGTTTGTGTGTGTGTTAAATGCATGGTAGTGTGGGTAATGTTTTATTTATTCATTTAATGTACTCTATAAGCATTATTATTGAAAAGTATTAGCGTTCTGCACTTCTCCTACACATAAACTATAAGTGTGCCAAATTTTATGCTCCGCAACTTATACGCAATTTATATATAACGCATTTTATACGCAATTTTTGTAAAAAGGGGTCCAAAATTTTGTCATCACGTATTAATATATAGATTGTTAGGGCTGATTACACATGAGATGGTGATGCCAACGCGGCCCCATCTCGCTTCTAGCCGGGCGGCTTGAAGGTCATCGTGTGGTTTTTAGTCAGTTCGAGTCCGACATAACCAACTCACACTGCTTTTCCCGAGAGCGGCGGGTATCCCGAGGTGATTTTCACACATAAATAAGGAGCTGATTACCCATCATATTCAAATCTGAGTTTAGTAAAACTAAGTTCAACGTAAACAAGTCCCCTTAGAGCGGCGGGTATCCGGGGGGATTTTCCACACGTAAAAAAAAGGACTAATTACACATCATATTTAAATCTGAGTTTAGTAAAACTAAGTTCAACGTAAACAAGTGCAATTTTCAATTGTGTTACCGTGTATAAGCTCTTGCAAGTACTCTTTTAAAATTGACAATATATTTATTCCCATCCCCTAAAAATCTATTTACCATGTGAAATAGTTTAATAATAAAATATTTACATTATCTAAAATTTCTTTGACAATAAAACTGATATTTTTCGAACCTTAAGAATTACACTTAGTTTAATTTTAAGATTTACAATATAATTTTTTTTTTATTTTAATCGTATTTAGTTTTGGTCAAATGACAGTGACCTATAAAATCTATGGTTTATGCGGTGACTAATACAAAATATATTTTTATTGATATATTGACTGTAAATTAGTTTATTTATTTTTGTATTACTTTCACAAATTGTACGCCTAAATAGCAGAATAAATAGCTCAAATCGAATTTTTTACCATCTAGTTATATACCATATTCGGAATATAAATAAACTAGGAATTGCAGTGTTAAAAATTAATACGTTAAATAATGAAATTTAGTACGGGCAATCGTCTCGTTGATCTAATGGTTCAGTGTTGGACTTTACTTCGTCAGGTCCCGGCTTTGATTCCTAGGTCAGCCATTAAAAGTAATAAAGTGGTTTTTACTTTTCTATTAAAAATAAGGTTACCCGGGATTGCATAATTACCCGGTTGGCTATAGGTTCGCCATATATCAGATTGTGGGCTCTAGTGTCTTAAGCTAGTCGTTGGTTTCTTGGTGGTACATCTTCCTACACTTTCGGGAACGCGGTTGTCAAGATAATTCTTGTACGGCCACAAAACATAGTCTATGCTTATAACTGGATAGCGAACTACTGGCACTATAAAGGTTTACGCTTTAAAAACTTACCTCTTACTTAGGCTATCAGCATTTAGAACAGGCGTTTTCTCAGCTGAATACTTAACAAAAAGTCTCTTATTTATGGCTGCCATTTGCGGAAGATAAAAACTCCGGGAGTGCCGGCAGAAGTGAAAGCTTGAATGTTAACGTTGTGCATTTTTGATGTTTTGAAATTATCATGGAATAATTTTGCATGAATTGCTTTAATTATCAGTATGAAAGTACTATCATTTATGTGGTAGAATACAATATTCATTTATTGCGCTATCGTACACAAACATGAAAACACGAACATTCGCGGAAGCGCCCTGCGCCGTTTAAACGAAACAGCAGGCGCAGGCATACATTGTCGCCGCGCCGTTAAAAGAGAGGGGCATACTTCCACTCCTACGCCGCATCAGCTGTTTACTCTCCATCCGTCTTCCGAATTTTCGATCAGTTCACGTGTCCTGATGCGAGTTTAGAAGTTTTTACCCATTCGTAAAAAGTGCGCAACGCCGCTAAACAAGTTTTTGCTTCAAAAAATATGTAATACTTTATGAAAAAGTCGATACAAAAAATGGAAATTGCTTATAACTTGAAGGTCTCTTAATAAAATGTTCCACCTCAATATCCGCCAGCTCCCCTTTAATGTCATTTGCGTAAATTTGAATATTAGCGGGTTGATAACAGATTCGTCAGCCGAAAATGACGAAGGCTTACCCTCCTTCCGAAATCGTTTATTGGGTTTTATTGTGGATCCCATTAAAATTTATTTCATTTTAAACATAGATCAAAAATATTCGAACATAATTTTGTTGTCGCCTCGGACAGCAATATCTACTTTATTTTCAAATGCTATTAAAGTAGATAAAACAGCTTCATTTGTGTTATTAGAAAAACAAAATGTAAAATAACGTCAAAAACAGTAATGCCATAGACAAAACAGAAGGCTGAATGTTATATTTTATTATCTGTGCAAGAGCGCGGTGTCTATGGGTTATTCCTGCCTTTTCCATTAATTGTAAAAAAATAGTAAAAAAATTTTACTTGGGAAAATGATATACGTAATATTTCTACATAATATATTTTTGTACAATATATTAACATATCAGTAATAATATAAGCTCAAATAAAAAACTTTAATAATTTAAATGCTGCTAAACTAATAAAATCCTACATCCATTTCAATAGCATGTTATCTTAGAAAAATAGAAAAATGCGACAAACCGTCTCCTGAAAATTGACATGTCATCGAGGTTCATGGAAACATATGCTGTCAAATGACGTGCTTTATATTTGCTGTCTTCAGTGACCAACAGAAATACACTGGAGATAGCGAATACATAACGTGTCAAATTACAGCTATTCTTCTTTTTTCTTTAGGTTTTGACCTTCACGTTAGTATTTAGCCATTAGTCAAGTAGAAATTTGCATCGAGTTTTATATCAATTTTGATTAATTATAATTAGTCATCAGTCATAAGTCGTCAGGAAGTCATGTCAGGCTCTTGGGTAAAGCAGTGGCCCATTACACAAGCTCTGTAATGAGATTTGGCGGCAACGAGGAAATACACGATACGCTAATTTCTTAATGATTATTTCATTTGTGCTCTTTCACTGAACAAAATTGTACAAAATGCCACCAAAATTTACTAATTTCACTCAATATTAACACGAAATTCAATAATTGTAAAAAAACGTCGACCATCTTTTCTCTCGATGGTGCCAAAACTCCATTTTACAGCTATTTCATGTACATTTTACCCAGTGCAGCGATCACCGCATCTGTGGTCTAGCGGTTCAAGAGTTGGACTAGACTGCATGAGGTCCCGGGTTCGAATCCCGGATCGGGCAACAAAAGGAAAATTTGGATTTTCCAATTTTTAATAAAAAAATAAATGTTGCTTGGGATTTGATATGTGCCCGGTTGGCGATAGGCTTGCCACCTATCACATTGTAGGACTTAGTGTCTTCGGCTAGTCGTGGATGCCCTGGTTATTTCTCTGCCTACATCTTCGGGGATATGGTCGTAAAGATACTTATTATCACTAAAAATATACTGAATAACCCCGCAGGTTTTATTGAACCCTCATTAACTATAAACATGCTTGATATACTATGTATAAACGAGTATTTAACCTCTATCACCCCACTCAATTAACAATGTAATTAATTTAGCATTATGTTTATCTAAGAATATCAGTTACGAAAATTTTCTCACTCGAAATTCCTCTGGGCAATTTGTTTTTCCTCGTCCCTCTACAATTAAATTTAAAGTGAACGGGCCTGAGCTTGGCGCAACGTTGTTTTGATTTAAGAGAATTAATTAGTGTGATTGTTAAGCGCACCGTGTAATCATTTTGATGGGGGTATTGTGTAAAATACAACTTGAAGACGATGAGTAAATAGCTGCTGTACGTGGCATTGTTTAAGGTTTATTGCGAAACTGTTGGCCAACATTTCGCGCGGAATTCTATTTAGGATAGTACAGTGAGCATCGCAAATATCTGACCCCCTTACAATATCAATCTGCCTCGTGTTGGTTTGGGTCCGCTGAGAAGCCAGTCATATAGTAATAATCTGGAGAAAAATAGGCCAGTACCTACAAGATAGATAGCTGTGTAGCAACTTGCCCGGATATGGATCCATTACCTTGTTTGTCATTATTCCTGTCGCCATAATGACTCGGTCATGTGTCTATCCAGAGGTTAGGGTAGCCAGTAAACTTGTACAATAGGCCTATTATTCCGGTTGCAGAACAGAAGCGTACCTACCTGTAACATCCTGGTGTCTATATATGCCACGGTTGTCTCTATTATCAGAGCAGCCGTCTACTTGTTTGCTAACCTATCACATAAAAAAGGGTAGATTCTAAAAAAAAAAGTACTTTTGAAGTGCTATAAGGGAGTCAAATAATCTCTTCACTTACAATATTTATTTCTCAGCCATACTATGAATTGTTGTAAGAGTTTGTTCGAAAATTACGTATCTAAATCTATTACGTTTTAGGTCTCAAGTGTTTGTACTCTCAGTTCCCAGTAGAGGCGCTGCTTTTTAAAGTTTTCATACAAGTAATGTATGGAGACGCCGAATATAGCGACATACATTCGTTATAAGGGCATTGAATTAATATATACTTAGTGGTCAATTAGCTCTTAAACTTTGTGATCTAAACGTTTACTAATGAGTTTTCGGCGTTATACTCGCTAACGTCTCTGTCAATTATTTGTATCAAAACATTAAATAAAACCTCTACTTCTTTTAAATAAGGCTATGTATTTTGATACGCAAACTACGGAACGTACCTAAACTAAAGCAATTCATGGTAAATGCTATGAGACTTTATCATGAGTTTAAGTAGTTTTACGCTAGCTATTTATATAAAAAATTTCAACAGCGCCTTTATCGAAAACTAAGTGAACTAACTTTTAGACCAAAAGCGCTATAGACGTCAAAAAACTGAAATTAATTTTTAGCAACTCATAGTAAAGGCTATGCTAGTATTATATTCTATCCAGATCAAAGCAGCCGTTATGGCCACAAAACAGTTACAGTAAGAAAAATCCGTTTTACCGATCTTTCGAAACTTTCTAATTTTAGGTTAAATTTCACAGCGTACGCCGCAATTCACATATTAAAGAAGTTAATGGCGTACTGAGACTCTTGGACTCTTTAACAAGTTGTTGCACTTTGCCCTGCAACGGACAGAAATGCGTGACGTTAATGTATCTACACGCCAGTTCTTTATGAAAACTTAATGTCGGCTTCAGAATAACCTACTAGTAAAAAAAAAGTATCTTCACGCCCATATCCCAGAAGATGTATGCAGAGGCACAACCAGGGCACCCATGACTAGCCAAAGACACTAAGTTCCACGATGTGATAGGTAGCAAGCCTATCGCCACTCGGGTACATATCCAATCCCGAGCAACATTTTTTTTATTAGAAAATTGAAAAACTTATACTTTTACTTATATTCTAAATGTCTATAAACGGTGTATAATTTTTATCCTAATAAAATTTGTCAGCACGTTTGCCTTTCCGTTAAGCAAAGTAAAAACTCTAATAAACTTTAAAAAAGGGTCTAAGTGCCACTAAATACCGATGGTGTAAAGAAGAGATATTAAGTGAGGAAATTTCACACAGAAATTCAGTTTTGATTCCCTTAAATTTCAGAACTTTCAATAGAAAGTTGCTTTTTGTATAAATTAACAAATTACGGCAGCACATGTTGAAAGCTTCGAAGAGTTGCGGTTAAGATGAAATTTGGGTTTACCGAGAAATATGTATAGACGCCGGGCTTTTATGTGCCTCGCGTCGGGTAAAAAGGGGCATTTGCAGATGTGGTTCGAGCTACTCAATTTGATATTGAGTATGTGGGAAATAATGCATGGTAAGTTAATAAAAAATGTTATTTCCGGTAACCCAAGGAAAGGGTATCGTTTTTAGACTATTGTATTATGTTTTTGTATGTTTCTTGGCTTATGGTTAGGCGTTATGGGAAAACTAAATCATTCATATGAAAATATGTTAAGATGAATATAACTGAATTAAATAGCTAATTATATGAGCCAAATACACGTTGAGCTAACATATTACAGCCAAAATGCCAATCCCAGCAAAATGTAGTGATCAACCTGTTGTTTTTTTTTGACATTGTGTCAAAAATGTGTACAGATCCTCTAAGTTAGAGGTCAATCCTCTAAGTATATCCTATTTCTATGGTACAGATTCCCAATCTTAGACAGTTGATAATTCGTTATTGGCGAATATTATTAATATCAGACGTTACTTTCAAGGAAACATCTGTCCCATTATATTTCTATTCAACGTTATCGCGAAAAGTGACGGCATCCTTTCAGTGACACAATATTTCACTTTTTATTAGGGAACTAAGGAAGATGGACGCTTTTATTTTTTGAAGATGAAATTTTAATATTTTCAAGATGTCTGATGCAAATATAATATGCATAATGGAAAAAAGGTAAGTAGGTTTTTAAAGAGAGCTTTTTGTTTGTTTTTGTTACAATTCCTATAAAATAAAGGTAGTGACGAATGACCTGCTACTGAGTTTCGTGGAATAAAATATTAAGTTTAGAAAGCTAAAAATGAACAGGCAAATAAATTTATTTTATTAGCATATTCGAAAAAATAAAAATTAGCTGTACTTTAGGTGGTATACATAATATATATATATATTATATTATACATTACTAGCAGTCGCATGGCTTCGCATGGGTAAAAAATATACATATAAACCTTCTTCCTATAACACTTTATCTATTAAAAAAAAACGGCATCAAATTCCGTTGCGCAGTTTGAAAGATTTAAGTGTACAAAGGGATTTAGGGACAGAAAATGCGACTTTGTTTTATACTATGTAATGTTTTATAAATTATTTTATATTATACTATACTAATTACCCCTCTAATTTTTTTTATTATGGCAACATCTAAATCTGATCAATCCAATAATTTTTAAAGGAGTTCTAAACAATTTTGAAACGTAGGCCAAGCTGCGAATAGCTAATTCAGCAATAAGTTACAACCACACGACCTCATAAATATCAAATATGTAAGAGGAAGTTGCCTCCGACAACACAATTCACAATATATTTCGGCGATGACTGCACCGAGCACGTGTGTTTTCATCTGAGCGTGATTGATTAAATGTTGACTCTCCAAATTTAGTTCGCCACTGTCCGCTTTGTACTTTTGAACAGGAGTTGAGCAGGCTTCGTCTAAATTATTTTTGTCATAAAAGTCACTGTCCTGAAAATTTGCTTTGATGTTACTTAAAATAATTTATTTCTTAAAAATTATGTTCCTCAAATCTATACTAAATATACCTATTCTCTAAAAAATAACAATGACATACTCGATTTTTGTTTTTCTTCATTTGAAAAATTTTAATTCTTGTAAGTTAATTAATTAGTTTGCCTTATTTTTATTTGGATGCTATAGTTGTATCAGAATGGTATACAATTATTTTTTCTGGCATAATACGATTCATATTAATACAATTTGCGTAATTTTGTACTTTAAAAGGTAAATTTTAACACACTCAAAGTAACCTCATACCACGCCTAACCTACAAAACTAAGTCAAGAACATCTTGATAGATTTAATTTTAAGTTTTCTCCGGTTTTTTTAATTGCTTATAATTTTTTGCTTACGATGTTTTAAGTTTTGATTTATGTGCTCTCTTTATATCCGTTTGTGAAGGTAATGTGAGTTGATTGCATCAACACATCGACAAAAATAAAAATTAAGAGGTATTGAAGAGGTTGTCTCTAAAAAAATGAACTGAGATGTATGCAGCTATATTTTCTTTAAGTATTCTGAATTAAATTTTCAGCCCTTGGATTAAGATTGGTAATAGTTAAATTATAAGTTGTCTTGGATACGTCGTGATTAAGCTTGCATTCAGGTTAAAATGCGTGGAGCGTGCTAACAATGGCTCTTGATTGGATTGTTCACATGGTTTTTTTTAAAATTAGGTGCATTTACCTTATTAATATTTTACTAATTTTTTTTGGATAGCACATATGACTTTTCTTGCCCATGTGTTGTTTCGAAGGCTGTCTCTGAAAGATAGAGCCTTCTAAACTTCATTTTATTATTTTTTACGAGAACACATAATTAAATATAAAAAGTCTTCACGCCCATATCCCCAAATAGGTAGGCAGAGGCACGTCCAAGGCACCCACGACTAGGTGATAGGAGGACATAGGTGGCAAGCCTATCGCCAACCGGGCACATATCCAATCGTGAGAAACATTTCTTTCTATTAGAAATTGGAAAAACCTAATTTTCTTTGTATTGCCCGTCCCGGGAATCGAAACGATGAACCCGACTAAATATTTTTGACGTATGTGTGCTTAACAATCGTGTAATGTTTAGTATTTTGAATATAATTTTATAACACTCATTGATTGATTGTTTTTTTTTTTTTTTTAATTTGTATGATTTACCAATCTACATATATCTTTGTATATTTAAATGATTTGCTTTTCATAAGTCTCTCTAAAACTCGAGAACGGCTGAATTGATTTGGCTAATTTCGGTTTCGAATTATTTGTTTAAAAGATAAGAAAAAGGGAAAATCTGCGAGAGAACTAGGAAAAACAGCATTTTATATTTTATTCTCGTACAAAACACAAATTCTCGTACAAATTTAAAAAAACGACGTGTTGCCTCCGGGAGTGCCAGCAGAAGTGAAAACTTGAATATTAACGTTGTGCATTTTTGTTATTTTGAAAGATTTTACCCATTCCAAAAAAGTGCGCAACGCCGCTAAAGAAGATTTTACTTCAAAAACATTTTCTTAAAAGTTTGAATTTCTATTTCTCTTGGTCATCGCATCACGCGTGAACTGATGGAACAATTTTGCATTTTCATGGTTTCAGAAAGGGATTACAAAAGAAAAACTTTGTAAGTTTATTCCAATTCAATTTCATAGTTAAGAAAGAATAAAATCTGTTGGTTTAGCTAGTTATATATAAATAATCAGTAAACAGTACAAGCATCTCCGCTTTATATACTTTGTGGCTTGTAATTTAATTTGGAAATAAATCACGTTCGTGCAGAGCTCGTATGTAAAAGGAGTCCTGAGTACAGGGTGCTGATTATGTATCTCAGTGGCCAACTGAAAATGGAAAAGTGTACATCAAATAACTGTTCAATGACGTGTTTTATATTTGTTATCTCAAGTGACCAACAGAAATACAATAGAGATAGCAAACATAAATGACGTTATTTGACGTACACTTTTCCATTTTGAGTTGGCAACTGAGGTACATAATCAGCCCCCTGATAGCTCATATTTCAGCGATGGTAGCACGTGCGTTCTCATCTGGCCCTGATTGATTAAACGTCCACCTTCCGAATTCGGTTCGCCAGTGTCCGCTTTGAACTTTTGAACTGGTGTCGAGTGGCTTTGTTGAAATTACTTTTGTCATAAAGAGTATTGCTCCGGTTTGGTTTGAATTTTACGTGACTACAATATTTAGATAGTTTTGAGTTGGAAATATCTTTAATGGAACTACGAGTATATTGTTCTATTTATGCCATTATTCCGATCCGGTGGTAGTTTTTAGAATTATGTAGACGCGTCACTACAATCTTTGTATAGATCCATGTGAATAAATAGATTTTGAGTTTGAGTTTGAATTACTGGATATGGTAGTAGCGTACAGTACTACTATTTAAACTATGCGCTTCGGCTTTACACTTTTTATTCTTTTTACACTTTATACTTTTGTTTTTAAATTGGCTGACCTAATCTAAATTTAAGAAAAAATATTAATTATGTGTATTAACAACTCTGTATACTATACTATCTTTGAAATACATTCGGATTTCCGAAGCTTGACGAATATAGCCGAAGCGCATAATTTAAATAGTACTACTGTACATGTGTAACAATGACCTTTATTGATGGGGTTCAGATTTAATTTCTACCAGGGTTCGGCATTTGGGTAATGAATACAAAAATTTGCTTATCTGGGTCTTAGGATTTATGAAATACCAGCGAAGTTCTATAAAGTTTACTTGGCGGGATTCCTAGCAATAGCGGTAAAGAGTAACTAGATATTTTCTCTTGCTTTTGGCTGCACTACGAACTTCGGTCCTCCTAGAGGTCAATAGCCGTCTAGCCGTTTTCCTCATATTATAATATATATTATCAAGTAAAAAATATCTTCACGCCAATATCCCCAAAGAAATAGGCAGACACAGCCTGTGCACCCACGACTAGCCGAAGACACGAAGTCTCAAAATGTGATAGGTGGCAAGCCTACAGGGCACATTCCCAATCCCGAGCAACATTTTTGTATTAGAAAATTGGAAAAACCACATTTTCTTTTTGTTTATAGATTATATGTGAGTTCTATGTAAGTTGAATATACAGTATTATGTGGGTGGAATAGTTATGTAGGCTTAGAATAAACGGTGGTGTATATTTACTGTGCTAGTCACGTCTGGGCAGCGGGACGACGACAACGAAAATTATTTGATAAGGCTGAATAATTACAGCGGGGCCTTTTAATTACGCTCGTATTTTCTTGCCCTTCAAATAACTACAGAATGTGACTTGCAGACTTGGCAAAGCCTTGTGATTTATAGAAATCTTGTTTAAGCGCTAAATCTGTAGGTGCTAAAAAATTTGTACTTCTTAATAGGGAGGGACAACTCCTTTATTTATTTTTAACCAACTTTACAATGAGGAGGAAGTTCTCAATTTGGGAGGTATATTAGTTTTATGTATGTACACAGTTTTCGCAGAGTTTTCTGAATTGATTTACGTTATTCTAGTTTTGTTTGATACGGAATAGTTTCGAATTGGTCCCAAAAAATATTCAAGTAGACCCATTAGTTTTTATTTTAAGAGCATTTTTTTATCTACTTTATTTTACATTCTGTAGTTATTACAGAATGTGCTTGAAGACTTGGCCACACCCTGTGATTTACAGAAATCTTGTTTAAGCGCTAAATCTTGAGGTGCTAAAATCTGTACTTCTTGATATTTTACCGACTTTACAATAAGGGCGAAATTGGTGAACATACATAAAAAATATACCTCCCAAATTGAGGTATCCCTAAAAAATATACCTATTTTTTAGGGATACCTACACCAATTTCGCCGAGTTTTCTAAACCGATTTACGTAACTCATTTTTTGTTTGATGCGGAATAGTTTCGGTTTGGTCGCATAAAAATGTTATTCAGGTAGGCCCATTAGGTTTTATTTTATACTACTTTTTATCTAATTTCTAAGTTCCCGATGTCTATTTTTATAAATTAAATCATATCTCGCAAGTAAATTTGATCCAATTAGGAAGCTTACGGCCAGTATCAATAATTTATCTAAGATAAGAGATCGTACTATTTTAGGTAAGTTGCCAGGTAATTGCTGTTATTTTTTAATACTATCTTAGCAACAAAACTCTAGAAGTCCTATCTTTATCTGTAGATAGGTTATTATATTGGCCGTTAGTGACAAGATTACAGATCGGTATTCAGCAACATGCCACAACGATATTTACTTACAAATTATTAAATTAGTTCATATCAGCAATAAACTAAAAAGTATTAAATAAAAATAACAACGCTAAAAGAACGACCTCGAAACTAAAAAGTAAAAAATCATAGTTTTAATATTAATTATATACTACTCATTATTAATATGTGCTATTTACTGATAGGTTTGAAGTCGGTGCCAGGTCAATTTAATACTTACTTATAATATAATTATTAGTTTAACGCATGGCACCGACTTCAAACATATTACTAAATAGCACATATAAAATAATGGCACATAATAATAAATAAATACAAAACAAAATAATAGCACATAAAAATAATCAATATTAAATCTTTATTATTTAGCTTTGAAGTCGGTTTTTTAACGTAGTTATAATTATTACCAAAACGCATTTTATATAAACATTTTCGGAATAACCGAGTTATATAAGTTTTACCGTCTCGTTAGTCGAGGTGTAGTTAGGCGTGTACGTTATACACTTCTAACTCCACCGACTAACTGCGAGGCTTCGGTTCGATTCTCGACGGGGGCAAGCATTTGTGTGATGAAAATTTAGATGTCATTTCTAGGTCTAGATTTTATGAAATTTATTTCGGTATCTATTTATGTATTTCTTTGTATTACAAAGGTTACAGCCGTAACACTAATATACAATTTGCTTACCGAATCTAAAATTCAATTTAAATATGTTACATGTCCAGGATTATTTATTTATTTTAAAATTATCTTATTCTACCTGCCTTAGAACTATATAAATAATACACTATCGCCTTGCTGCCAGGCATCAATCGTCCAGATTGATACCACCGCATCACCTATTCCTGTCGCCATATTTCAGTAATTGCCGTTGACGTGTTCCGGGGTGGAGAATGAGGTAGCCGGTACACTTATTTTGCTTGAGGCCTAACATTCCGGCCTCAAGTTGGCAACGTACCACACTTTTGGTGACCTCTAGGCGATTTGAATTTCTTATCATAAGGAAATCTGTCTGCTTATTTTCTTTCCAATAACTTTAAAAAAATATTTAAGAGCTTAGTTTCATTTTGAAGATATTTTGATAAAAGATATTTAGTTATAAAATGCGTTGCCACAGTAGCAAGCTTAATAAAGTGTACTTTAAATATAAATCGTTTCCAACATCTATTATAACGCAAATAAGCAGCAATCAGTGTAGTTGGTGCAGGCGAATTGCCAAGGGTCCGGTTCATTAGGTCTGGCTAAAGAGTTACCTCGGACACGCGCTGCGTCAGCGGCCGCCCCTCGTTACCCTAATGACGGCGATTTCGTTCCAAGGCGCAATTTCAGTTGCTGTTTCCGTTTACTGTTACCCATTACTGATGGCCTACAAAGCCCACTTGTATTTCGATGTATACCATTTTTGTTTTTCTTTCGAAACCTTTCTACATTCTGAGTGGTTGGGTACTTTTAATCGCGCAATTTTAAAACGATTTGAACAGTTTTTATCAAGAGAAAAGTTAATCAGTGTTTGCATGAAGCATTAATTTTTATGTTAAGTATTAAAGTGTGATATTTTTTTGATTTAAAATTAAGCACATTTTAAGTACGTTTCGTGTTTGTATGAAAGTAGTACCTAACTAAATTGGAGGAAGGCAAGCAGGTCTAGCAGGATACTTTGTCACTCGATAATCTCTGCCTGTATGGGGCTTGGCGTGGAGATATGTATGTATGTATATAAGTACATTTTAAGTAAATTAAATAATAAATAAATAAATATCTCTGGACATGCTACACAAATTGAATCTAACCCCAAAGTAAGCAAATTATATGCTTGCGTTATGGGTGTTAGTCAACGATACTAATACATAGGAATGCTTAAATAGATACCAGAATAAATTAAATAACACCCAGACCCGGAAATGCAGACATCTAAATGTTCATCACATAAATGCCTGCCCCCGTCGGGAATCGAACCCGAGCCTCGCGGTTGGTAGGCGTAGTTAGGCGTGTACGCTAGCCACTCGACCAACGAGGCGGTCAAATTAACTTTCTTATTATCTTAATATACTTCAAATTGAATAATATTTTTAATAATATGGAAGGCAAACAAGCAGATGGATTTCCTAATGGCAAGAAATTTACGTCGCCTAGAAACACCAACGGTGGTAAAGGAGCGTTACCAACATGGTGCCGGGATGTTAGGTTACGAGCAACAACATGTTTACCGGCTACTTTACCCTCTGAACCGGAACACATCAACGGCAAGCACTAACGTTATTGCGGCAAAAACAGGTGAAGCGTTGTTATCTATCCGGACGAGTCATGGCAAAACCCTACCACCACGTCAGACGTCACGGTGTTAGTGACGGCAAGCCTATGCTCGCCTTTCACGAACTGCCTGGCAGAAAGGCAGATAGTCTATTCTACGCAGGAGCCCGAACCAACCCTGGGGATAATTAATTTAATTTCCAACATCAATTTAAATCAAAACATGTAGCAATTAGTGTAGTTAATCCAGACGAATTGCCAAGGGTCCAGTTAAAGAGTACCTCGAACACGCGCTGCGTCAGCGGCTGCTCTCGTTACCTTAATGACAGTGATTTCGTTCCAAGGTACACCTTTTACTGAAACGGGTTACCCATTAGTGGCGGCCTACAATATCCTTGTATTTTAAAGAACATTGCTTTTTTCTCTTTATTTCCAAGCATTTTAGCTACAACATTTAATATAAATGTTAGCTACTAATTTTTTAATTATTTTAAAATATATGTGACATGTATCCATATCTGATATCCCCGAAGAGGTAGGCAGAGGCACAACAAAGGCACCCACGTCAAGCCGAAGACAACAAGTCCCATAGGTGGCAAGCCTGTCGCCAACAAGGCACATATCAAATCCCGGGCAACGTTATTTTTATTAGAAATTAGCTGTCCCGGCGAATTTCGTTCCACCCGTTCAGTTATGTATGGAAAAAAATTGTGTGTGTACTTATGTACACGCGTTAGAAGTTATACATATTCGGCGTAATAAGATAAAAATCTTTTTAAAAAAAATATCTTTTGCCTTATTTTACATTTGTTGACAAAATGACACTAACCATAGAAAAAAGGTATTTAATACATTAAAAGTTTTATTACAATGCATTATTTAGTTAAATAAAGTTTATTTAATATTTAAGGTACCTTTTTTTGAAAAACTAAAATGTTATCTATAGCTAACTTCATCATGTCGGTTTTTCGTGTCGGTGTGCGCGCGCATCGTAAAAATTTACCCTCATCATTTTTTCCTAACGCGCCAAAAGAAGTATAACTTCAAAAATTAAGCATTGTTTTTCTCAATTTCCATGAAATTTTCCGGGTTATCTTTTGATTAGAACCTTCTTCTGACAAAAACTAACACAACGTAAAAGAAAAAACCTAATTCAGTTCAGTCATTTGGAAGTTATGCGCTTAGGCATCACATTTAGTAATTCATTTTTATATTATAGATGAAAATATACATATTCTAATTTTTTTTATTGGCTGACCCGGGGATCGAAGCCGGGACCTCGAGAAATCAAGTCCGGCGCCTGACCGCTAGGACACAGAGGCGGTAATTGACAAGAATTTTGTTTATGCAAATGAGTTGGCCAAATAACATTTGATTGTACCTCGGTTTTAACAACTATTACAAGTAGTGGTCGCCCGTTGGACGAAATTCGACCATAACATTTTAATATCTTGTTGATAAGAGCGCCTTCTTTATTTCACAAGTCCAACTATTTTGTTCCCATACTTTTTAGTGCGCCATCTGTGATATTTTATCGTTATCATCAATATATTTGTTTGTGTGTGGTCAAATGTATTTTAGTGTGGGTAATGTTTTATTTATTGATTCAATGGACTTTATAAGCATCGTTATCGAAAAATATTAGCGTTCTGCACTTCTCCTACACATAAACTATAAGTGTGGCAAATTTTATGCTCCTGCGTCCGTGCAATTTTCTTAAAAAGGGGTCCAAAGTTTTGGCATCACGTATTAATATATAGATAATAAGCAGTAATCAGTGTAGTTGGTGCAGGCGAATTGCCAAGGGTTCGGTTCATTAGGTCTGGCTAAAGAGTTACCTCGGACACGCGCTGCGTCAGCGGCCGCCCCTCGTTACCCTAATGACGGCGATTTCGTTCCAAGGCGCAATTTCAGTTGCTGTTTCCGTTTACTGTTACTTATTACTGATGGCCTACATAGCTCGTTTGTACTTCAAGTTTGTGTTGTATTTTCCTTTTACCATCAAAAGTTAATTTTTAACCCGTTTCAAAAGAAAGATATATTTTATTGCATGAATATGAGTTTGAAAAAGCAGTTACATATTTTTATAGTATCTACATATTCTACTACATTATGGTATGTAATATTTATTTGGTAAGTAAGATACATTAGTTAATTAGGTACATAATATTCTAAGTCCATTTCATTTAAAATTATTATGCGAAAAAAGTTACATTTTGTGGTTCGACTCCTATATTTTTTATGTATGAAAATTGATTTCTCCGTCATTTATTCGAAAGAGAGTTTTTCCATACGTGATGGAACCATTCCCACCAAATCTAAATCTGATGATGAAATATCAGGGAAATTACTATTATTATACTAAATAGTTGGTAAGTAGGTGATTTGCTTGTTAAAGACGTAGTCGGTTTTTACTGCGCTCAAATGATTAAAACTCTCATAAATAAGTAGTTGATATTCTGTATTTTTGAAATATAATACTAGGTTAAAAGGTTTGAAATAAAAATACTAGGTTTAAATTTAAAGCAATGTTGTTAGTGGAATACAGAAACCTTCTGCTAGAGTTGACTAATCGTACTAGGCTACCTATTCTAACTCTGAAACAGAATCGATATCCAGCCGTTAGAGATTTGCATATATAAACCAGACAGTCAATCAGGCAAGCGCTGTAGGTACACACTTAGCTATATGTAGCTAGTACTCACTTTGTCGCAAACATAGGTTTATTTTACATGAACTTCGTGTAAGACTCATTAAATAGAAAAAAGACGGGTTGCACTCCGGGGGTGCTGACAGAAGTGATAATTTGAATATTTGCATTTTTGATATTTTGGAATGGTTAGGGAATAATTTTGCACGAACTGCTTTAATTATCAGTATGAAAGTACTTTAATTTATGTGGTAGAATACAATATTCATTTATTGCGCTATCATACACTAACATGACAACACGAACACTCGCGCAAGCGCCCTGCGCCGTCTTACGAATATTTGTCTTACGAATCAAGTAACGTGTCCTGAGCCCTTACCATGAGTTTACGGCCTGCCGAGTTTACTATACTCGCTACCGTCTCTGTAAATTATTTGTATGAAAACTTTGAACAGCGCCTCCTATTGGTAACTAAGAGAAACACATTTTTAGACCAAAAGTGTCATAGATTTCGACACGTAACTTACTGAACGTAATCTATACAAACTCATGGTAAAGGCTCTGACGCGAGTTTAGAAGTTTTTACCCATCCCGAAAAAAGTGCGCAATGCCGCAAAAGAAGTTTTCACTTAAAAAAAACTGAACGAGCCAACGAAAATAATCTACATATTATCTGCAAAGTAATATATTGAAGATAGTATAGCTACACTGTATTACGTTGCATACCACGTCATTGTAGTAGACTATTTGAGATAATATCCTGATATACAACATTTTAGATTACATTATCTACTAGCCGACATAATATTATTCTGTCGTTATTAATAAGTTCGAATTAAAATAAACATAAAAACTTTCCGTTCATAATAAGAGCTATATCTTATAAACAATGCAACAAAAACCAATTACCGAAACTGTTCCATCCGATCACGCGTGATGTCAGGGCCAAGATAAATATGGATTTATTTATAAATCTAAGATAGAGTGACCCATAACAACTTTAATATGCAAATCTTCAAAGTATATAAATGGCTAGTTTCTAATCTCAATTCAATTTGTTTTACTTTTAATATTTAGATATTATATAGCGTCCATATCTGTACCGACTGGCTTGGTGGGGGCCTTGTGACCTGTAATTCAAGTACTTGTACTTAGCATAGGCGCCAGACTCACAAAATCTAGTTTCTAATCCGTATTTTTAAAATATTAGCAAAAGTGTACTTAATTTAAGAAACAGTTTTTGAGAAGAGCAATAAATAAAGATATATATTTAAATATTATTTTACACCAATTTCGCATTTTTTCTATTACATTATAGTACCAGGTCACATTGTTTACAGGTTGCAGGTTGATGAACCGGGCTCCTTTGCAGAATAGACCATCTGCCTTCTTGCCAGGCAGCTCGTTAAAGGCGAGCATAGCTTACCGTCACTAACACCGTTACATCTGACTAGGTGGCAGAGTTTTGCAGAGACACGCCCGCCGCTCGCTTGGTACTACCGCCATACCTATTCGCCAGTGCTTTTCGTTGACGTGTTCCGATTCGTAGGAGAAGGTAGCCGGTTTGTGTGTGTGTGCGTGTGTATGTCACTGAACTCCTCCTAAACAACTGGAGCGACTTTGATTAAATTTTTTGTCTGAGTTCAAGGGGGTTAGATTCACAATTTGGTCCACTGTCTTTCTATCGTGTCTTTTAAATTATTTTTATATTTGTATGTAGTCGTAGATTTTGGAATGTTTTACATTGTACCCGACAGACCGCGCTGCTATCGAAGCATCAAATATTATATTGTAGTAGGTGTTAAAGTCTATATAGTAATTATAAGTATATTATATTATAAGTTAAAGTATGTATATATAGCTGGATTAAGTGTGTAAAACTCACCAAGTTTGCATTAAACGTAATGAAGTTGAAAAATGTATACAAAATTTTGGCAAATATGACCATAGAATATTGATAAAGGCTAAAAGGCAGAAATAGAGACCAGCACACTAGTATGAGTCAGCAATATTTGGAAATTGACGTAAAGACAAAA